>JBCJKH010016995.1:12011-22509 GCA_039877255.1 Loriculus beryllinus
CTTCTGGGAATTGGTAAATTGTGCCTTGTAGATTCTCGTCTAAGAGAAAAATGAATTGTGTATTTCTGTTAGATGGACAAAACATCAGTTTTCATACAATAAGGTCTTCCTAAAAGTAAAACTCATTTTACATATTAAATAACTGACGGGATGTGGATGAATAAATAGTGTGTGTAGATAAGTATCTAGCATATAAAAGACAGCATTAATCAGCAGGCATATTATACTGAACACTGTTTAAACGGCAAACATGCACTGTGATCCAAACAACGCTGAGAGCATAACAAGGGAAGAACTTTTAGCTCATTTGCTAGACTATGATTATCTTTATTTCTTTTACTGCTTTCTGGCAGAGGAGGGGAAAGTAAATGGTATTTAATTGCATCAGTAATTTTAAACAAATAATGGAAATAAACAATATCAGTTTACTTTTTGTGCCATATCCACTCTTTAAGCAATTTATTTCTTTTCATAAATCAAACTGGTTTTCAGTGTAGGTGGAATCATAACAGCAGGGTCATCATACTAGCATTGGATTCACTCGCCATTTCATTCACAGTCACACACTGCTGATTCACAGGGAGAGCTATTTGTCCGTAAGCAGAGGCCGGCATGAGAAGGCTGACCTTTATTAGAGCTAAGTGAATAATCTGAAACCAATTATTGAATGAATATTTGGGAGGGGAGGCAAGGATCCTAATTGCTTAATCCAGTAGTGGTATATTCAGGGAGGGAAATCAGGGGGGACAGGACAGTCCCAATACAGGACAGACAACATTTGTTCAAGGCCTTGAGCAATGAAAGATCATAAAATTCTGCTGTCTTCAGCATCTGAAAATTACCTGGGTGTTCCTTCACTGAATAATTCTCAGGCTAGAAACTATTCACACAAATTCAAAATTGTTTTTGTTATATTTAGAGAGATTTAGCTCTCCACTACTTCTACTGTTCTCATTTTGCAGGTACTTTATATCCTTGCTGTTAACACAGTGGTAAATAGACATTTGTCCTTTAAAACTTGTTTATGACCAGTTTTTAAAATTGAACGCTGATTTCCCTCCCTCCCACAAAGAACTTAAACACGCAATGGAGCTCATGCAAATTGCAGCAGAATTAATAGTTATTCAGTGTTCTGCACTCCTCTGCCCTCCTTTCTTACTACACATTAATTATGCTAGCTAGGGAAGAATTCTGCATGCTGCTTTGAGACCTACCAGCACCTGGGTGCAAAGCAAATACTGAGCTACTGATTTCTAACAATCCAATGAAAAATAAGCTCTCTTCTCCCTGGTACCCATTTAGTAACTACCAGAAATGAGCCATTCCTGACCATCCCTGTGATCTTTTGTCTCTGAAGTTTTGTCTCTTTACATCAGTCTTCTACTAATGAAAGCACCCAAATAATAGGAGCTGAATACAGATCAGCAACGTTGTTAACTCCACAATCCATACTGTAGCAACATCAAACCCAAAATTACTTACAGCACTTCTAGGAAGTAGGCTTCAATTATTAATTAAATAGAAGTTGCTGAATTGCACAGCTTCTTGGTATGAATGATGCATACATGCATAAATAATAATCACTAATACTACAGGTGTGCTTTTGTTAAAACATGCACAGTCTGACTGTCCTTATATCAAGCAAATTAAATCAGAGATCTCTCTAAGGCCATTTTACTCCTTAAACGACAGGGCGATATAATTTCTCCCTCATTAGCTTTCTGCAACAGCAAATTTCTTTTTAGTGACCAGCTTTTTACAGTTCCTTGCCAATTAATGAACTCTTAATCTTCAAAATTAAAGCCAACTAGCTTGCCAATAGAGACTTCAGTTGACACAAAAACTGGGAGTTGTGTTTCTACAAGCGGTGTAATTTTTTCTTGTGTGGCAGATACCACATGGATTCCAGTCCATTCCATTATAGATACTCCATTTGTACATCATCCCTTAGAGAACTCTGTAAGAATGAGACTTTACACAGCCTAATTGATCCTATGACATGGGATCTGGGTCTACTGTCTCGCACATCTCTCCTCTTTGACTCAGGCATCTATCAAGGAAAACCATACTGCTAATGTATATACCTGTTTGTAGGTTGATCTTGACACAAGCCAGTTCTAGTAAAGTTACACATTTCCCTCAGAGGCTCTTAATCTGCTCAAACGGTTGCTCTAAGCTCAGGAGGTGTCCTCACTTAAAGGCACTGTCAAACCTATGAAAACACCTACATATACTCTTTTGAAAGCAGCTACTTTATCTAGTCAAAAATATTCAAATTTTTGTCATTTTGTCATACTGAAACCAATGTGCCTTATTGCAAGGTTTGAGGATCAGAAGACAAGACAGACTTGCCTAGCCTGCAGGCTAAAGGACTGGTCTAGGCTGCAAGAGATTCTTCAAGATTCAAGAATAATTCACAGCTATTTATAGCAAACCCACTATTTTTGCTCATTCAAGCAGGACTCAGATCTTTACTTCCTACATCACAAACCAGTGTCTTCATTATCTGTGAACATACAGAAACCTAGGGTTTGATCAAAAGCAGTGTATATCAACTCCATGTGCACAACCTGTTCTAGTTCTTTATTAAAAACAAAAAACATGAAGTCAGAACAAGTTTGTCATTAAATGGAATTGGCCCGTTAAACTCATATTCCAATGGTTATTGATTTTCTCAAGGTAAAGAGCATTTGAACATCTACAATAGAAAAGGATTATAACTGAAGTAAGAATTAAAACTTATTCTGTATTTCTTTTTCATGCGTCTCACTGATGCAAGCCAAATTCCACATTAATCAGCCCCAGCAGCTAGCATGCTATGTGGAAACTTAGAATGTCCTCCAATTGAAGCAAAAAGAGAAAAAACACCCCAAACCCCAAATATATGCAGTAGTTATGACATGAATATTACACTAAAAAATGCATTTCATACAGATCTTAGTGATTATGTTATACAGATCACTGTGACACTGAGAACTATTTCCCTGCACTTTGGTTTTTTTTTTTTTTGTAAAACTAACTACAGACACGAAGTTTTTCTTTTTTAAATGCTTTTTTTGCTCTGGCTTTCCAGCTTTAGTCACCAGTCATTCAAAATGCAATGCAAATATACAGAAAGAGGATATATAAAGCAATTCAAAAGCTAAAGTATATAAAAACACGCTAAAGACACAAACCCAGCAGAACCCCAAGAGAGTTTATCAGAGGGCATCTGAAAAATTCCACACGACTCCCTGAGAAGTAATTTGCAAAATGCATTTTTCTTTCATATTTAGAGATTCTTAATAAAATATGATTAGTGTGCACAGATTAAGTTTTCCTTAACCTCACTGGCAATAGTTGCCTGTATTCCCCCCACAGCAGTAAAACAGGGTTAAGAAAATACAGTCCAATTCTTTCTACTATTTTGTATTTACCTACCCTGATTTCAGCTTGGATAGAGTTAATTTTCTTCCTAGTAGCTGGTGCAGTGTTGTGGTTCTGCTTTAGTATGACAATAATGTTGTAACATACCCTTTAGTCATTGCTGAGCAGTGCTTATCCTACACCAAGGACTTCTCAGTCCCTCATGCTCTGCCAGTGTGGGCACAAGAAGCCAGGAGGAAGCAGAGAGAGGCCACCTGACCTGAACCAGCCAAATGGGTGTTCCATACCACAGCATGTTATGCTTGGTATATAAAGTAGGGGGAGTTGGCTGGGAGCTGCAGATCATTGCTTGGGGATAGGCTGGGCATCAGTTAGCACATGGTAAACAATTGTACTTTGTATCACTTGGTCTTTCTTGGATTTTATTCCTTTCTCTTTCTCCTAGTATCATTATTATTACTTTATTTCAATTATTAAACTGTTTATTTCAATTATTAAACTCACAGGTTTTACTTCTGAGTGGTGAGCAAGCAGCTGGATGGTATTTCATTGTCAGCTGGTGTTAAAGCATGATATTACCAAAGGAATGAGATATGTTTCTCCCTAGTTTTGCAGCACTTCTTCACACAATTTGTTGCTATTGTCAGCTGTGTTTAGAGGCAGTCTGTTATCAAGTTAACACTTTTATGAACTCTGAATTAATAGCATCACTATCTGCATTTTAGTAAACAGTCCAGGCTAGGATACTGCTGTAATTAGAGTCAGAAGGATGAGAATGGAGCTCAACGAAACATTGCAGCCACTCCCAAATTACATGCATAATTAGAAAATATTAACTAAATTCCTATAATCCTCCAAGGTCTTCTCCTTACTCCTATCACCTGACATTTGAGGTGAGAGAAGTTACCTAGATCAGTCACCATCACTTCATTTCCTAAGTTAGTCACTCCAAATTAAAGAAGTCTGATTTATTGGTATTACTGAGGCTGTTCTAAAGTTCAAGCAGGAAGGTGAACAGCTGCAACACTACTAAGTGTGTTGCAGGCAAATAAAGTAGCATTTGTGTGTGGTCTACATTATAACCTTTCTCTTTATTAGAGAAAACAACTACTGCAAAAAGAATCCTGACAACATACATTTGAGAGGCACAGATCAGCAAACCAATTATCAATCCATCAATTGATCACAGCTAGTCTTGGGAGTAGTTTGCTCTTGGAAATGAAGGCCTACACAGATGGCATGCATGTTCATGACTTGCAGAGCATCTGCACTGAATAGATAATTAGATAAGAAGGCAAGAACACAGTAACTAACTCAAAGAAAACTAGAATAGGTAAATGCATACAGAAATTAAACTTACTGGTTTACTGCTATATGAACTTAAATATTAAACAATGCATAGTCTACATTTGTTTTACCTACATTTTTAAAAGATGGGGGGAAGGTAGAAACAGTTGTCTGCCTCCATTCAAGTAGACTCAACAATCAAAACAATCTTGAATTGAAACAGACTTTGACATTGAAATGTATATTGATTCTGCTTTAAATAGCTATCAGTTGGGTTTAGCTCTGAATAGAAGATCTCTTAAATTTACTAAAGAACAATGGTTCAATTTTTCAAATCTTTTTCATGGGAAAAGATCTTAGGAAATTCAAAACTTGAGTAATACTAGAGGAAAATTCAAGTTAAGGTATAAAAACAGGCTGCTGAGATGCTGACCAACCTTTTCTCTATAGTAGCTGCATACTAGAAACTAATAAACACAGCCTACCGGTTTGGATATTTATCAGCCTACAAGACATTACATTAAAATAGTTTATCTTTTTTTCTCATATTTCTGCAGTATCCTCTCTTCTGTATATAAGAAATTTTGGAATTTTCTAAAAAGTTACTTTAGATATCAGATTAGTTGTAATGACTGTGGCATAACTAACACCCTTGGTATTTAAATGCTAAAAATAACCCAATTTAAGTAGCTTTGGTCTGGCCATTTAATTAGCAGAGTAAAAGTTAAAATTATTTATGAACATGAACAGGATTCTCCCAGAACGTGGTATTTCCAGACAGATGGTTCATTATTGAGCAGGGTCAAAATGCTTCCCTTCCAGACTGGAAGAAAGATAGCCCTATCCTTTGGCTTGGCAGCTTCACACAATGCTGAGCACACCCATGGAGCACTGACAGTTTCTGGCAGGGAACCCTCTTCTTGCCTTGTCCTACAGCAGGGAGAGCCCAGCAGTGGAACCATGCCATGGCACACAGGCAATGCAGACCTCACCCAGGTTGTCACCAGCTCAAACAGTGAGCTTCCACCATCCAGCTGCATACACAGACCACTTTTAAGGATCTCTATGCAGTCCACCCGCACCACAAAAGACTCACTGGCTGACTCCTTGCCCTGCCAAACTGGGATAGTCCTCATCTCTCAATAGGTACACTTTAAGCCAGGACCAGTACTATTTTGATCTGATCCTTAACTTGTAAGATGATGAGACATGACTTGGGTTTTTTTGGAGTGCAGAGAGGAATACAGGACAAGAAAGCCTTCAGGAGGAGAGGTTCTGCCCACTTGCTTTGGTAGCCAGCAGGACCATGAGAGTTCTCAGTACCAAGAAATCACACATCCACACACACCACTTACACACACAGGAAAGGGCATGCTGTGCAGTCTACTGCTACAGGTTTCAGGCACACTGCTACAGACTGCCTGCCTATAGACTTGTTGCCACCATTACTGCTGGTGTATTTAAATCATGCACATAAATACAAACATGCCAGAGTGGTAGCCTTCACTCAAGTTATCCCTGAGGTCACAAAAACAGGTATTGTTCTGACCCTTACCATAGCCTTTACAAATCTTCCATAATTAAGTACCACTGCAAATAATTCCATTGACTAGCAATTAATGCTTTCCACTGTTATCTATTCACAAGATTTTAATTTCGGCCACATAGGAGGTACAAAATGGCTGTTAAACTGCTAGGAAAATAGAGGACAAAGGAGAAACTAACAGACATGCTACGTTTCTTTAAAGATACAGTTTAAAATTAATTTCTGCAAAAACTAACAGATTTACTTACAAATTGCTATCAAATTCATCACGCATTCAGTATGTTTTGCAAGTACTTTATGACATTTTTCCTTACACAAGTGTTCTATGCAAAAAAGCACGCAATTTATGAGCAATGGGTCCCTCCTTGATTTAGAATTCTAAAACTCACTAAAAAAGCCCATTCACTAGCTAATTTCTTCCAATATTCATATTTTCTTCTGTAGTATGACACTGAAAGTGTTTTCTGATATATATACAACATTAAAAACAAGCTAATGAAGTCTGCAGCCATTCCCTAATCATGACTGTAATATATTTTCTGCTAAATTTACCCCTTCTGGCATAGCAATTTGAAAAGATGCTTAATTCTCTTGGACACATGACTGCCATTTTTATCACTTCCCTACGCCCAGTTTCTAACAAAGATAATTATTATGCTTGCTTACTTTTGAACACTTCATTAGACAGCTAAAGGGCCATTGGGACCCTCATGTTGCTAAAATTAAGCACATTCAAAGGTCCTTTCAGGATCAGAGCCTGAATATTTAGATGACAATTCTTATTTATTTATTTTTAAAACATAACAGTCATAGATCATACATCCAGCTAAAACAGGGACAAGATTAGCAGACTAATTTATTCAGGACTCAATTTTAGTGATTCAATTTTAACAAAAAACATGCTGAATTGTGTGAGCTGTTATACCAATTTGGCAGCCTAGATGATATAGTAGGCATTCTGTTTTTAATAAAGGCTTTCTATTCGATTTTGAAATCTAGTTAAAGCTACTTGCACTGTGAATCACTACAGATAACCAGATAAGGTTTATGCCCAAATTTACACATTTCTCAAGATTTCAAAGCAAAGACATCTCTGCTGGGTTTTGTTTGGGGCTTTTTTTATGTCCAGTAACTTATTTTGAAAGCATATTCTCTTATCCTCTTTAAAGGAGTAGAAAACACTTGAAAAGTCATCTTCAGAGTGCTAGTATTCAGAAATAAAGCTGACCACTGAAAAAAATCCTATAACATTCATTGACACATGTCTTCTACCTCAGATGGCATTATAATATAATTTTCCCTTGCTTTATTTTACAAAACATGTCTATGTACAATACATATTTAATAACTTCAATATATACCTTTTACCCACAGCTTGAAAAAGAGCAATAAACACCATGTGCCCTTATTACAAGCATCCAAATCATCATTTACTTATTAAGAAGAAAATATCATTGGCGGATCGGAGGCACTGTAATGTATACCAAGCATGACAATGAAAATGTGCTCACATATCCAAAAAATATAGTAAATAATTTCTTCCCTTCTTAGAGAAAAGGCAAAATCAAAGGCTCTCTGTATTATTGTCTGGACATGCTCATTCTGAAAAAAGCCCATGGTCAAGATGATGAAAAAATAAAAGGAATTGTATATCGAAGAGAAATCTTGTAATAGGTCCAGGTGCAAAATGCTTCAGAGTTCAAGAATATTTTGGGCCTTATCAGTACAACTTACTAATAAAGTAGGTTCAGGTTATCCACTCCTGAACTCACATTAACTTCTGGAAAAACAAAACACTTTATAAACACAATTACTTTTAGACATAGTTTAGAATATTATCCTGAGTTAGAAAAAAGAGGAAAAAGCCTGGGTGATACTTTAATTTACAGATTATGTTATTCTGCATACACAGCCACCAATGGAACAAAATGTTGCTTGCGCAAACAATTTAATGTTGATCTAATTTACAAAGTCCAAGACTTAACAAATCAGGGCAGTTTCGATAGGCAATTTCATTTAATATCTGTGCTCCCTTAAAAATAAAGTTTGGATGGATCTTTTATTCTAGTTTAGCTAAGCAAAGATGTGTGGAACTGTTAATTTTCCTTAAAGCACATACTCATACAGAATTTATTTAAAAGGAAATTTGAGGCAGAAATACGCCTTCTCTTCATAATAGAAGAGGTCCTTCTTCATACTTCATCAGCCATTATGTTAAATTCAAAACTTGATGTTAACTGATAAAAGCATTGTAGATTGCAAGGCTACGTTAGGATTCCATTTATTTCAGCAGACAAATGGGATTATTTTCTTCTGTATGGATTTCAGACATGCTGCAGACAGCTTGTTCCTATTTGTTTGTGTGCCTTTTCTATACCATATTCTTGCCTTTTACAGTGGGTTAAAGTCCAGTGAAGAAAAGGATAAAAAAATCCAACACAGAATTCTAAAAGTGAACAAAGTAGTTTTCACCAGATAAATTCTACACAAAGATAAAATTATCTGAACAGTAACAATGGTACAAATTTGTATTTAATATGCCAAAAGCACTGTTTGGTTCACAATCAGTTTTCTTAGCTTGTCTTGATTATTAAGATTTACCAGCTTTAATAACTGTTTAAATTGTTGCAGTTCTTTGTTTTGGATTTTTTTAAGTAGGAACAGCAGACAGAACATTTCTAGAAACTTCACACTGAAGACAATGCATTCCCTTTCTATTCATTTTCTCCTTCCTACTCTTCCCACATCTCTCCCACAGTTCAGTCTGAAATATGCTTGTTGGTGAGAGCCTCCCACTGATTCCATCCATGATCCTCCTACAGAAACTGCCATAACTGCAAGCACACATTGCCAAAGCATACAACTCCATTTTAGTGAGAGAGTGCACTTAGTGAACATTACTGCCTCAAGCACATTTTTTTAACTTAGCCCTCTTTGTTGGCTGCTAATAATTTTCTAATCTTGCAGAGGATACTATTATTAAGCTGTTTGAAGACCAGGGCACTCAAACCAGTTATGCTCATCCCTTGTCCCCTAGAGACTCTCCATTAACAGCTTCACTCAAGTCCTCGCTCTTCATCCAGTGTAGGATAGGAATTTTTTCACAGTCTTATAAATAATAGATGCGTTTTCCCTTTAATCCCATTAAGGCTTCTCAAAGATCAGTAGTGTATGTATATCAGATCAATGTATGAACCACTTACCAGTAAAATTATCACATATATTTCTTTTGCAGCACTAGCAAAGTAAGCCTATGGCAAGTCATGCCTTTGTCAGGAAATGTGCTGTACATATCGCTAACGCATATATTTCTTAATTAAGCATTCCAAAGTGGATATACAAATTATCAAGATGCTTCTTTGGCACCAGAGCTATGACTGGAGTTAAATGATCAGTACCAAAAAAATAAAAATCATTCCTTTTTCCTTCAATTTCTTAATGCACTTGCTTTCAGCTGAGCTACATTTCGATCATGTTTGATTTTGCATGATTGAGATTTACTGGCTTTTCCTTGTGTTTATCAATCTGAACACTTCAGAAGCAGCTACAGTTTGACCCGGAGATTCCATGTATCAATATTACCTGTATGCTTGTCCCATCAGAGAACAGAAAAAGCATGATATATTACAACATATTCAACTTATTTTAAGCAGAAAAATTTTAAGCCAATTACTTAGGAAGCAATCAATGAATGGGATTTTACGAATAATATGAAAAGCAGCAGAAATCATGTTACAACTGACCAACCCTGGAAACCGCAAAGATTACAAGGGTCACTAGGAATATACTGTAACAAAGGACAGAAATTCACCTATTAAATTACCAGATCTTGGATTAAAAGAATTAGATCTTGAAATTATTAAATTAAAAGTGAGATGTTTAAGTCATCTCCCCCACTCCTGCCACAAACCCAGTACTATCTAGGACTAAAGTAAAGCATTTTATATTACTGAATTTCCTTTCCCAACAACCAGGATATAAGTTACTGTGCATAAAACTTGCTGCTGGGAACCACCAATGGCAGTGATTCCAGACAAGAATGGACAGCCATTCTATAGAATAATATTTTCTCATTACAGTTTTATACATACAAGCTAACTACTTTAATTAGGTATGTAGATGTAAATAATGGTGTGCAATTAAATACAATGGCTAATTACAGCTCTATAACTAATAACTGTGATTCTGAATAAATATGATGTTTAGCAGTAATATTTCAAAAGCATAAGAAAAACAAAGTTCAGTCACTCATCCTGCATATGGATTTAGACTATATACATGCATTCAATTTTTATAAGA
>JBCJKH010016997.1:0-13081 GCA_039877255.1 Loriculus beryllinus
CGATCTCTTACTCTCCGCCCTTAGGCTAACATGCACATTTTGCTCAGCCTCCTATCTTCAAGATAGAAGTTACCTATAGTAACTCTGGGGAAAAAGTGAGACATTGCATGAGATGGCAGAAGGCCTGTGGCATTCTGCTTTCTGTCCCTATGAACCCCTGCATAAAAACTGCAATGGGAAATTTGGAGAGTGGTTTCCAGCATTCTGATCTCTATCGAGTGGGTGCCACTTGTACATCTTGTAAAATTAGGGATGGTATTAACATCTGTCAAGTTGACTCAAGGAAAACTGGTAAACGTGCCTCTCATTTTAAAGCTTTAATGCTATGTTCAAAGTTGGCATTTTGAGAAAAATTATGAAGAATTCCAGGAATTCAGTGAAAATTTCTGGGACATACTTTTTCTGTTCTTAACTTGATTTTGACTTTGGTCTTACCATTTTATACCAAATGAATTTCCCATTTTATGTGCCTATATGGGTATATGCACCTGTGCTCCCCCTTGTGCATGTATGTATCAGATACGGATAACCTTAAACAGGTTTTTTGTTGTTTGTTTTTTTCTGTTCATATTACTGGGTCTTATTTCAGTGATACAAATATGACTTCATGGGCTTCTGCATAGGCATAAGTTAATGATTATGTAGCCTGGCTGCGTGTTTCAACTGTCATTGCAATATCTTCAAGAGCAACTACTACTGTGGTGGCATTGGGGTGATTGCGTGAATTGCTGTGATAAGGAACAGACCTTGTATGATATGTTTGTGCTACATGCCAAGATGATCTGAAACTGCAAGACATTTTTCTAATTAGGTTTAGAAAACTTCATTAGTGAGCAGTATCCCCAAATTCTTGTGGTGTTCTGAAAATTTCTGATTTATTGAAATTGATAGGTATGTATTTGAAGATGTTTAAGAATATTAGTGTGCTATAAAAAAGCATATACTGTTACAGAATTGTAGAAAACCAGAATAACTCCAAGGCGATCTAGAACAGCTTCCTGTCCACAGTATGTGGAATAAACTGTTAGCGATCAATCTATATTTTTTTTAGCAGTATGTTGTATACTTAAATGAAATCAACATCTACACTGCTTCGCATCTGCAGTATTGCTTTTCTTGTATTTTATGATAATGGAAAATTAAAGATGCTTTAAGTCCAAATAATTAAAAATTATGTATGCTGACAGACAGTTATTTCCATAAATACTTTTAAAATCTGGGGAATAAATATTTCTGAGCCATCCCAGATGTGGTAGAGTTTGGAGACAACAGATAGCTCATTGTGGGTTTAGAACAGGCACAGAAATTTGTGCCCACAATATAATTTGTTTAGATGATGCTAAGCTCCTGAAAACAGAATTAGAATTAAATGCCTTCCCAACCATAACCATGGCGCTGCAGTGCTAGAATATGCTGGAGCACAAGTATTTTAGACAAACATAACAGGCTGAGCAAATAAGCAAGAAACCTGCCATAGGCGTAAAGGAAGCAATTTGTAAGCATTTGTATTCTCCAGCAAGGCACAGAAAGTAGGGACTAGTCTGGGAGCTATCAACGTTTCTGAGAAATGAAGGGTAAATCAAGTAGGTAAACCCATTGCTTATCCAGTATCCTTTGTGTAAATTTTATTCCTAGGGTTTGTTCATATTCTCTACAACCTAAGACAATCTGATGAAATATGGTTGCCATGATTGATAATCATACTTCTATAAGCTCTGTTTTAATTGTTAAATAGAATAGATGACTGTTACCCTTGGTTTGAAGATGAAGGAAACAAATTATCTGGTTTGGATAGCAGATGATGATCTTAACTGAGTTTTGGGTATGTTAGCATTTCTACTGAGTTGATATTTATATCAAGGAAAGGCACAAATCTGAAAAGTTTGTTTATAGCTGGAGACAAACCAAACTAATCACTCCTTACTAGCACTAGTTTTTGAAGCATGATTCAAGATTTGGATAACACTTAGTTTTGTATTATCTGAACACTGCAAAATGTGAAAAGTGGTTAAACACGTCGTTTTTTCACATTCATTCTGCAGGTTTTGCAGAACATCTTTCACATGCTGTTCCTTCTTTAAAAATGTTGTTGGTCTTTGTTTAAGAGATGAGAACAGCACAGGTATCAAGGGACGATACCTGCCTGTCTGTTGTATATACATTTAAAGCATGCCTCCTTAGACGTGATACAAGTTTAAGGCTAAACAGTTCATTGTGTCTGCAAATTCATTTTAGTTTCTTCTTGTACTGTCTACACATGATCATTCTGCTACATCTGTTGCATTTTTAAAGATTTAATATTGTGTGTCACAGCAATGCTGAGTATTAGTATGGACTATTTCAAAGACCTATGCACAACAGCATCCAGGTCTTTCATCTGAGAATACTACTTTGGGTTTCATCAGTGTTTTGGCTATACTTTTCAAACATGAGGTATTTATCAACTGCATTTGGGCTGCCATTCTCCTGATTGTCCCTTCCAACTTGAGATATTCTATGATTCTAAATTGCTTTGCTTACTTAACACTTAAAGACTATAGATGTTCTATAAATGTTTTAAAGAGAAATATTTGATATAAACAAGATGATTTAGTCAGTGACTTTAAAGTATGAAGCTTAGCTGTTTTACAACATTAAATTTATTTTTCAGGCTATATTATCAGACTTTTATTTGTACTTCCGTGGGTTCTTGCAGATCTCTTAGAAAAATATTACTTGGCCATGAAGTTACATAGCACTTCAATTTCACTGGTTTGATCTGACCTCTGCTTTTTCCACTTTTGCCATTTCTCTGATTGCAATAGTCTATCTCTGTTAAATTTAAAGAAATTTCGCAGGTTTCTGCTATAATAAAAACCTGTACAGATAAATACTTAAGCTTTTTGGGATACTTTATTCTACAAAATTATTTCTTATACCCTTGCAGCTAAGTCTATCCCTTACCTTGCTTGCAACTTGCCTGCCCCTGAGATGATTAAAGTTTTTATACCTTTGACTGATCTTTGTATTCTCTTACTCATCTGTTACATCCTGTTTTAACTACTGAAGTTCATTACTTAGACAGCTTTGAAACTATAAACTATCAGTTGCCGCATCTCTTGTGGTATGGCATGATAATCTCTAAGCTCTGCAAGCCATTCTCTAAGCATAAAGAAAAAATATTTCATACTCCTGCTTTGTGTATTTCTTAATGATTTGTCCTTTTCTTTAAGTAAATCGGATGGTTTGGTTTTTTGTGGGGTGTGTGTTTTTGGGGGGTGTTTGGGTTTTGGGTTTTTGTTTTGTGGTTTGTTTTTTCTTTAGCAGTACCTGAGGTCTATTGTATAAACAGTAAAAACTGAAAAATTTCAGAAACAAAACCAGAAAGTTTATTGCTCTACTACTAAAACATTATATTAGACTCAGTAACGCCGACATAGCTTATTTAACAAATAAATCAGTTGCTTTTTTGTCTCCTGATTAAATAAACATTAAGGTGTGAAAATCCATTACAAGCTTGGCAATGCAAAACCAGTTATATAGCTTGCTAATTTCAAAACCAGTTATATATTAAATAGCTAGAACTAGTATATGAAGTCTGTAATAAGTCTTTTCCTAAAATACTGTTGGTGAGTGGCACGCTCTTTCTGTCTTCAATTAAGACAAACATCTTATTTATGAGTGGAAATCTAAAACTAAGAGGAGACCTTCTTAAAAACTGTTGGAGGTAAGATATTTGTAATATTTACCTTTAACATTAATTTTCACAAATAACTAAGTGAAATCTTTTGTGAGGGTGATGATCTCTAGGGAAGATTTCTCCAGATATTGTGGTGAACGAATAATTATTTATAAATGGAACTCAATCAATGAAATTCCAGCTTACATATTCCAATACACTGAGTATGCTGCCTGCCAGCTGCTTCATACGGGTGCTTATATCTGTTCACATGACTGAGAACAGTCTTTAGAGTCTTTGTTTTGCACAAGTGAGTAGTTCAGGAGATGAAAAGGACTTAAGGACTTCAGTTGGATTCAAGAAAAGTGAAAAGAAGTTTTACTTTTCAATAGGTGTGCATATGAGAAAACAGAATGAAAATACAATTTAAATTAAAACTCAGAACCATACTATAGAACAGAATCATAGAAATGAAAGTATTTATTGGGGATAATTCAGGGTACTTACTGAATGTTTAACTGCCAGATCAAAAGGAACTAGCAGAGCTATTTCAGCAAGAGGTCCTTGCATTTATTCATTTATTCTCACTTCGCATCTACAGTAATATGGCATTAGAACTTTCGTGCCTATCCTGTTTGATCCCTGTGATATTTCCCCCTCATGGATATTCTAAAGGTTAAAGATAGCCTCACCCTCACAGAACAGCTGCCAAATATCCTTGTAAGTCATCTGAGAGGCTCCTCCAGAGAGGGCTCCGGAGCAGGAACCCCTGCTGTCCTGATTCACTTGCTGAGGACTAAGTACCCTTCTCTGGGGCTGTGGAACAAGCCAGAGGATAGTAACTTCATTATGCTATTATTAGCTTCTGTGAACCTGTACGTACAGCTACAGAAGAGTTCTCTGCACAATGTGCTACAATAGCCTTTTTGAAACACTTGGGTTTTTAAGGAAACACTTAGGTTTTTAACCACTTAGCTATTTTGCATCTGTGAAACTTCTGGTGATGCAGCTGTCCAGGCTCTGCTGATGGTGAGCATGTTTTGTCTGTAGCACAGCAAACAGCAGCTGCATGTTCAATGTCTTGTTTGTTGATCAACATTGCCTGTCTTGTTGTGCTTCATCTTGGCAAGAAAAATTCTTATTTTCTCCTGCGTGATTTTCCCAGAATATTTATGAACATGTTCATATAGCCAACTGGTAGGACTGGGGTTACTTAACAAAAATATTAAGTGACTTAGAAGCCTAAACTATTGATTTCAGGACGATGTAGGCTTCTGCAAGTTGGTGTACTTGTAAAGGGTGACACAAATTTCTAAGTTGGCATCAATAGCTCTAAATAGCTCTGTACCACAAACTGAAATGATAACAATTCTGTTAAGAACTTGTGCACGGAGATGCGCAATGGAGAAGCACTCTTAACACAACCATAAAACAAGAGCTTTTAGTAATTTTACAAGAAGAGCAGACTTCACATGGGCTGTCTATCAATACCGTTACTTGCGTTGGAAGTGGTGTGCTGATTTATTTTTTTCTTTCTTTGAATACTGAAATAAGGATAGAGCTAGTGCAGACTGAATTATTCTTGTATAATAGAGGCCTTACAAAGTTATTAGGCAGGATAAGCTACACCATTATGAACCCACAGGTACTGTGTTGATGACTGGTTTCTTCAGCTCTCTCCACAACACATTTAACAGCACAGCTGTGGTTAAAGCAGGAAATGAGGGAGAAATTGAGTGATTTGATAGACAGACACTGCGCGAATGTTTGCATAATTTAATGATGTTTGTTTTTTAAATGAAAACATCTATAAAATGTGAAAAAGAGAATGCACCAGTCATGATTACTGCTTTAGCATTTCAATACACATTTTTAATTCTCCTTTATCTCCTTTCTCCTGTCTGGTAAAGGGTCAGAGACATCAGATTAAAATGGTTTCCTTGGATAACATAGCATAACCCCCTATAGTAATGTGCTCAGCTCTAGGGCCCCCAACATAAGGGCATGGACCTATTGGAGCAAGTTTAAAGGAGGCCACAAAGATACTCTGAAGGCTGGAGCACTTCTATGGAGTCACGCTGAGAGAGCTGGGCTTGTCCAGCCTGGAGAAAGCTCCAGCAAGACCTTAGAGAAGCTTTCAGTGCCTAAAGGGGACAACAAAAAAGCTGGAGAGAGGCTTTTTAAAAGGGCATTAGGGATAGGACAAGGGCAAATGGCTTTAAACTGACATAGGGAAAGTTTAGATTAAATGTTAGGAATAAGTTTCTCCCTGTGAGGGTGGTGAGGCCCTGGCACAGGTTGCCCAGAGAAGCTGTGGGTGCCCCATCCCTGCTAGTATTCAAGGCTGGGTTGGATGGGGCTTTGAGCAACCTGGTCTAGTAGAAGGTGTCCCTGCCTGTGGGAGGGAGGTTGGAACTAGGTGATATTTAAAGTCCCTTCCAACCCAAACCATTCAGGGGTTGTATGATTCTATGGTGAAGCACTTTTTTATTCTTTTTCTTCAAAATCATACGCCGGTGATATTAACTCAGTGGAATCTATCTACTTATGTCTTCACCTTAAAGTGAAACATATTTCTACCAGATATCTACTGGTTTGTCTTTAATTGTTAGGCTTTTAGTTCATGAATAACTTCTACCAGACTCAATCTGAACAGTCAAAACCCACCAGCTTCGATAGATTTTGCTCAGGATACTGTGCTGAAGAGATCTACAGGAGTTCTTCAGAAAAGTAGATTCTTCAGGACTCAGTGTATAGAATTACTTTACTGAATAATACATTGCCTCCTCTTCCTTGAAAAATAAGGATCACATCAATCTGCTTTGTTTGTGATCTCCTTTCTTTATACACAGGTGAGCAGGTTTGCCATCCTCTTATGTGGGTGACTGAAAATAAGAATTGAAGCTGTGTTGTAATAGATATACTTTGCAGTGCTATGCTAGCTCAAGGTGGTTTGGAGCCACCAGCTACAACGAACTCCTGATGACAGTTTCATCGATAAAAGATCAGTAGCCTACAGATGCTATTCTAGAGCAATATGAAGCATCAAACAACTTTTACAAAATGTGTGAATTTAATGATATAAATAATATAGAGCATTTGTACCACACTCAGTGTCATTCCTGTGTGAGAATGGGAATATAATGCTAGAACCTTACTCTGCACTTCTAACCCAAGAGAAAATCTATAATCTTAATACCATACCTCCTGACAGCTGAAATTTCAGTAAACTTCCTTAAAGTTCTAGGGAAGTGGAGGGTTAATGCCACAGCCTCACAAATTCAGCCTTGTTCATTTCTTGACCTGGTTCCTGTGATATGCCTAAAACCTGCAACAGGAAAGAAGGAATAGCATTACAAACCTCCTGAGTGTAGCAGTTAAAAATCCTACCACCGTCAGTGTGTTAAAAGCTTACTTGGGTCACTGTGGTCACTAAGACACCTGTCACTTAGCAGATGAGTTTAAGCGTTTGTGTGGAAACCATGCAGCCATAGAATAAAAAAAGGGTAGCAGAAATAAAATGTAGATGCTGTTGTCAAACTGTGCAGACATCAGAAAGACTACACATGAAAAACAAAAAAAGACAAAGAAAGACATTTGGATGTTTGGTACAACTAAGATGGTGTATTTTAATGAATTATCTACTTCAGCATCCGAGCTGAAACAAAATCTTCAGAAGCTGGGCAGCAAAAGAAAACACCACAATGAAATTCAAAGAGGACTTGGGATAATTTTCTTTCAAAAAAAAAAAAAAAAATACATTTCTCAAGTGATAATTCTTTTTCAAAGATATAAGAAAATCAGAGGTGCCGTAAATATTTTTTCCCATTTTTTAAAAAAATGAGTATCGAGAAAAAGAGAGAAAATGTCAATAACCTTCAAGGACTGGCAAAAGAGTGTAATTAGAAAGACATGGTATGAAACGTTAATCTCAAAAATCAAATAAGGAATGATATTGTGGACGAAGTCTTCATAAATTTCTGTCATAACATGCAATATTCTTGCAACTGACAGAACATTTGCAGAGAGGAGAAGGAATCTGACAATAGGATACATGTGATGCAAAAGGCTTGCAAAGATGATGGGAAATTAAATATTAAATTATATTCTGTGTATTCAGAGGCATTTGAGAGACCTTCCTCTGCTAGCATTTTCATTTTGGTAAGCATTGGGTGATGAGATCAGATTGGGTTATTTTGCTTCTGCATGTATAAATGTCTATGCTGTCTCCCCCCAGAAAGACAAATTGACAAAAAGCATTAAAAATGAATGAGTGATGTTTGCAGTAGGAAATCATATTTTGAGTTCAGATGCAAGCAGCATTCTTTCAAATCAGAACTGATCAAGAAAACAATCATGGCCAGCATTAATTGACTGTAGTGGGAGTCTAGTGACTGCAGGAAGGAAAATATTGATGGTGCTGCTACCAGAGGTAAGGAAAAATACCTCAAAGCCCTATTTTGCCACAAAACCCAACAAATGCACAAAGTTTGGCTTGACTCCATGACAGTACATTTACCTTCTACCCAAATGCACTCCCTAGAACTACAGCAGCTTTTCCTGGTGCTGGGTACAGCCTGGTGCCTATCCAGCTGGCTGGTTTTGCGGGTTTTTTTAACCCCATCAGGAGTAGTTAGTAGAACCCAACCTACACATCTAGGGATACTGCAGCTATTCAGTTTGTGGCTTCAAATTCTCTGAAGCTGTCCTAATAAACAGAAGTCTGTAAACAATTTGTATGCTGCTTTATGCTCACGTAAAAAAGAACAGTATCAGCTGATGTCAATATGTTGAAACTGTTCTCTGGCTAACGAATTAATGAATAGGAGGAAAAATTCCGAAACAAACCAATTATTCACTGTAAACAACACACCCTGTTGTGTGTGAACTTAAATAGAAGGGTTTTCTCTTTCAGCAATAGAGAGCTCATAGGTTTGTTAGAAAGTCTGAAAGAAATAATCTTAGAATTGGGCAGCTGTTCCTGAATTAGCACTGTCACAGAACTCAGCATTTTAAATGCTTGTATTATGCAGACTCAGGATTTATTTTAACTGTAGTACATTGCTATACTTGAAATTTAACTCATTCTTAGCTATGTGCTGCTTCAGTATGAGTGAACCTGTGAAGGAAGACATTGTGCTTTTCAGTGTATACAGAGATGTGGGAGAAAGCTATGCTCTTTCATTTGGTGGAGTTATAAACCTTGGCTAAGGCAGGAAGAAATCAAGTGTTGAGAGCAACCTAGCACATTCTGTCACAAATGGAATTTTGACAGCAGCACCAAAGGAGGCAATTAAGCCACTTCCAGGTTTGAAAGTTATGTGGAGGCTGACTACAGCACATCAGATGCTTGCCTAAGGTGTGGGTGGCATTCTTCCACCCCATCAAGATTTCAATGAACCCCATGGTTTCAGATGGATTCATACAAAGCCTTGCAAAATGAAACCAAACAAATGCATTTTTAAGAAGGGAAATTCTGCAAGTAATATAAATGACATTTGGGTGATGCCTCAGGAAAACATTTGGAAAGAGTACTTACAAAGGGAAATCTAGCTTCTCCTTTTATAGCACACTTTATTTCTTTACAAGTAATATTTCTGTAATTGTTGTAAGTACCCAGGCCAAGCCCTTCTGCAGTTAAAAGGACAAAATGCAAATGTGCTGTGAGACACTGAGTTTACACCACAGTGGGTAATGACTGTTCATTTATTTCTAAGTAAGAACATTTGTGATTTACTTTTGAGCCAAAAAGATTGTTGGCCACTATTACATATGTGAAAATGTGATAGCTCATTTAAAATGAGGCAGCAGCTCCTGACAGAAGCAAAACTAACCCCCAGAAAACACCGTATCAGAGTATCTGCTTTCCAAATATGAATGAGGTCATCCTTGGATGTGATCTATGTGTTATTAAAATGAAAGATTCCTCTAGGCAGAAAGCCATTAAGCCCGAATTAATGTCATAAGTATCTAACAGCTACTTCAGGTGAATCATAGAATCCACCAGGTTGGAAAAGACCTTTCATCAAGTCCAACCATTACCCCAGCACTGCCAAGGCCACCACTAACCCATGCCACTGAGGTCCTCATCTACCTGGTTTTTAAACACTTCCATGACTGGAAGGAAGCGAACAATTCTGATTAAAATATTGCTGTAGTTTTCTCAAATCACACTCCATGAATATTAGTCTCATGAAATTAGAATTAGAAATTATGAGATTAAGAATACAATGGTTAGCACATACTAACATGCTTATACAGGATACAGTGGAGAATTTGCTGCGAGTTTCATTAAGTGTCTGGTAGCATGCCCTTGGCAGGGAGAGGAGGTGTCACTGGCATAATCTCAGCTCTGTGGCTGTTGTGCCCATATGGGATGTCAAGACTTGGATTTAATTTCTTTCTCTGCTAAGAGAACTTCAACCCACTTCTTCCATTTCCTGTGAGAGCTTGGGCAACTGTTGGTTAATGAGGCAGGAAGGACCCTATTAAAGCCACAGCACTTTGTGAGGAATCATTAAGTGTTAATTGGGCCAGACCTGAGGTGATGCTGTGAATAGTTGGGTCTTTGGTCTACCACCAGTTGATGTTTCATTTTCTCCCTTTCAACAGCCTTCAGGGCAGGGATGTGAACTCAGGCCTGCTCCCTGGAAGTAGTGTGAAACTACTGTCCACTGTAGGTATGTCTGGGAACATGGGGGGGGGGGGGGGATGCAGCAGAGCGTGCCACTCCTATGCTGAGCAAATCCATCATGCAGCACTCCCTGCATGCAGCAGCAGCATCTGAAAGCAGGGTGTTGAGACCTCTGTGCCCCTCCGGCTGCAGTGGAGAGCTAACTTACCACCTCCTCAGCCTGGGACCACACCACCTCCTACAATACAGAGCTGTAGGAGCTGGAACTTGGACGTGCTTGGGTTTGCCAACCTCCCCTCTCCCAGTGTGAATTATTTCTCCTGTGGTTTACGAGTTGTTCCAAGCATGACTCGCACAGAGCTAGATCAAATTCCTGTTATCATTTCATGATTTCTACGCAAGATTGGCATTTCTAAAGGTTTTACTTTATTTTCAAGAACTCTAATTGAGTTTGCAAAACATTATTTTTCCTCTGAGTTGAAACTAAAATGACAGTAATCTCTCTGATCAATGCCTCTAAGGTTTCCAAGAGAACATATGCTGAAATCCCAAAGGCAGTTTTACAGTGTGAATTCAAGACACTTTTTATTCCTAGTAAGAAAGCTATATGACTTCCAGCATTCATAAAGCATTGTTTGTATAAAAGATTTTTAAGTGCAATTTGCCCTTTATGCAGATGAAGATTGCAAGCCCAGATTGAGTAAAAAAACACCAAACAATTGGTAGGATAATACTAGTAACACAAGTTTTAATTTTAAAAAAAGAGATTGTTTGAAGGGAAAAGATTAATTGTATTGACAAAGAAAATTGAGTTTTACTATAATGATATCTTCATTTATCACATAAATTCTACTGTAAACAAGCTAGAAGAAATGATTAGAGCAGATGTGATCAAAATTTTATTGAGGTTTGGCAAGGTGGCAGATCTTTATCTGACACCTAAAACATTATCAAGAATCAGAAGCAAGTATTACAAATATGGAAATTTGACACATTTCTAGGCAGTGGACCAGATCCTGTCCTGCATGAGGGGGAAAACTACTAAACTGTCTCACCTCCTTGATCTAAGGGGCTAGGCTTGCAACTCTGGTCCCCCAACCAAAGCAGGAACTTACACTGATTTCCGTAGATCTTTACCATGAATTTAGGACTTGGAGGTAGTCTCATTAAGGCTTCATCTGTATTAGTACATTAAACTTGCCAAGTACCATCCTCTGGCACTGAGACTAACTGGCATGGACTGACTTCTTCCTCCACAGGTGAATACATGATCCAATTTTATCATGCGTGTGCTAAAGACAGAAATATCTTTAGAATTTGATTTCTACCTTGATCTCTACCTTTGATATCTACCTTGGACAAAGGATGCTTCTCAATTTAGCACTCAGGTAAGGACTCTGTTGTCTTAATAACCATGATGGTGATAGAGAATTAAAAAATTCTTGTGTCTTATAACCTGTTTACTCAATCTTCTAGGTAGTGATTTTTATTCTAAAATAGGTCAAAAGAGCGACTAACCCACATTCTCTCCACCTGGAGAAGGCACACATAGCACCTGGGAAAAAAATCCATACCTTAACCTTCCCCTTTTACCACAAATGAGTTTTCTTAGCTTAATTGCCATCACATGTTTTTATGCCATTCCTGTTTTTAACCACCAGTCAAAATGAAACCACTTGTAGCCTAAAATTAATGGTAAGTCACAGGTAATGAAAAATCTCTACTTCAGACACTCTCACAATGAACAAAACAGCTTCACTGAGAAGGGTATAGAAGTAATAAACTTGCAATAAATGTCAGAAAGATGTGAGCCCTTTATTAGAAGAAAACCCATGTACTGCTTTTAACAACTGAAGCTGTCAGTTATATAAATGATAATGTGCACTGAGGGAAAGTAAGCTATAAATCCTTCATTTCTGAAATGAAATTTTATCAAACATGAAGAAATAGGTTGATGACAAAATTAATTCTCTGGCAATGCCCAATATAGATGTGTCTGGATAATGGTGTTTTGAATTCAGACCAAAAAAGGATTTTCCCAAATATTTTCTTACATCGCAAGTGCTTTATATCCAAAAGTGGCTGCATTCTTTTGATCGTCCTTTCCCTCAAAAATTGTGGAATATTTTTTTACCGTCACTACCTGGTACTGAGCAGAGATCAGAGTGCCAGTTCCAGTAGGCACCTAGCCAAACAGCAGGCTACTGCATTCAGAGAAACCATGAGAAGAAACACTCTTCACCTTCTCCAGCACAGGTTGGTTCCCTGAGTAACTATAGACCCTGGGGTATTCCAACGCTGAGTTCCCAGTGGCCCAGAAACAGAATTTACAGAAATTTGAGATTCTTTCTGGGTCCATAGCTGTAGAAAGAGGTTTAAATTCAGCATGAAGTTTTAGACTCAGATCTATGTCTCTTTTCCAGCTTTACTGCACTCGCTTATCTTTTTAAATCTGAAGAAAAACCGATGCATCTAAATGGAGCAGTATTAATGCTAATGCCTTTACTTTGCTTCCATTACCAGGTAAATATATTCTATTCTTTAATGAACAAAAGATGTAGAGATAAATTATTCTAGAAAGACAGGACTAGAAAGATGCAGTCTGAGGTTTGTACCCTTCATAAATAAGGGAGGAAAGACACAGGTAGTTACTAAGAAGAGAAGGCTGCTTGGTGATCTCATAGCAGCCTTCCAGTATCTGAAGGGGACCTGTAGGGATGCTGGGGAGGGACTCTTCGTTAGGGACTCTAGTGACAGGACAAGGGGTAATGGGTTAAAGCTTAAACAGG
>JBCJKH010016997.1:13181-23193 GCA_039877255.1 Loriculus beryllinus
AATTCTTTACTGTTAGGGTGGTGAGGCACTGGAATGGGTTGCCCAAGGAAGTTGTGAGTGCTCCATCTCTGGCAGTGCGCAAGGCCAGGTTGGACGAAGCTTTGGGAGGCATGGTTTAGTGTGAGGTGTCCTTGCTTATGGCAGGGGGGTTGGAACTAGATGATTTTAAGGTCCTTTCCAACCCTAACGATTCTATGGTTCTATGATTCTATGTGCAAGAAGAAAGGAAATTAAATCACAAAGCCCTGATGACATTTATCTAAAAGTCCTGAAGAAACTAAAGTCCAGAGTAACTGAACTACTGCCAAATGTATGTAATTTATCTTTACACACACCTGCTATATCAGATGAGTGGACTAAGTACCCTACTTTAACAAAGCTCTAAGATTTGAGTTAAAGACATGAAGGGAGTACAGGGCGTGAAGTATTTAAATGCAAGGGTATTCCAACCTTCTCGTATAGGGCAGGAAAATTTATCTCAAAGCTTATCCAATTTCTTTTCAAATGGTAAACCCAGGTTGTGTCATTCTACAGGAAGGCTCCATCAGAGGATGAATGGGATTAACTGACACATTAGCTGTGAGTGCTTTAATGTTATAAATGGTATTTCATGGGTTTGATGAATAGTTACATTTGGTTTACCTGTGGTTCTGCATTTGAAAAGGTAATATAGCCAAAGCAATAAAATTGAGTAAGTAGCACAGTATAGGCTGTTATTACTTAAAAGAGAATAAATGAATTACACTGAAAGGCACTAGACATGCAATAACTGTCAGTCTGTTATCTATCAGCCCATCTTATTTCTATTAGGTGGTAGGAAAGAGTTGTATGTTTTGTGTAATTATTGATGTAAAATTCAGATGAAAACAAATCATCCTCTTTCAGCTTTGTTTTCCTTTCTGCATATGATAATACGCAAGTCAAAGGATCTGTTCTAGGGAATACATATACATTATTTTTTTCTCCAACCTCACCTGCCAGAAGAATAAAGGTTACCTTCTGGCATGACAGATTGGTGGGAAGGTCATGGTAGGTATTCCAGTAAATCTAGGAATACATTTTTTGGCACAACATGATATACATTTTAAATAATGCAACACAGTATTTGAATGTACTTGCCAAGAAAAAAAGAGCTGGTTCTATTTAAGCACTCTTCAGTTCCTGCCTATAAAAGCTTAGCAATCATGAGCTTATGCAGGTCACACCATCGACCTACTGATAACCAGTAGTATTGACCTACTGATAACCAGTAAGTATCACATTCAGTGATCTTCAGTAAGTATCACATATCACTGAATGTGATACTTACTGATGTTGGGAAAGCAAAGAGATATTCTATATTCCTATTTTCTCTGGGAGGTGATAAAGGAAGTTCTAATAGGAAAAAAAGAAACAAAGCACAAAAGAAGAAAAAAAGCAGAGGGAAATATGAGAATAAGCGAAGATGCAGAATGGCTTTTGCATGGGAAAACTACAGGGATTTTCCTTCTACCTATAAAGGCTAAGGGAAAAGAAGGTCTGAGGCCTGTGAATTCCCAGACTTCATAAAGAAGTAAATAAAAAGTGATTGTCCACCATTTCTCAGAACACAGGAGTGGAAGACCACCCAGTGTGATTATCAAGCAGCAAATATACCACTCATGTGGTGAAGTTGAGGTACTTTTATACAAAATGTATAATTAATCTTGGAACTCTATGGCTCAAGCTGCTGTTGAAACCAAAAGTCAAAACAGATTAAAATAGATGTTACGAGAAGTTCATAAACAGTCTATAAATAGATGTTAAATGCAATGGTCTGAATTCTGCCTCCACACCGGGAGTTCCATGCTGGTAATTGCTGAAAACACAGATTGCTGAGAGAAGAATGATTTTATATTTTTGCTATTTCTTACACTGTTTTCCAAGCACCCACTGCAGATCACTGCCTTTGACTCAACCAAGTATGTCCATTCTTCTTCTACGTGCCCTTTATTATTATGTTGGTTTTATGTAGGTATTATGTTGGGGCTTTTTTCCTGAAAAATGGGATTCCTTTTGTCATGGTTACCAGCATACAGCCCACCTACAGCAAGTTACAAAACAGATGCTTTGGTGCAAACACCACAGCGTTACACAAGTCACACATTTACAGTTTGTATATCTACCCTTGCATGTTTTATTCATTTTTGTATCTCTATGGCTTTGTATTGCATCCTTCAATTGTCAGGATTACATTATTCTAAAAGGTACACTAATGCTTTGTGTAACGTAAATTTGGAGATATAAGTGTTTCTTTGGCCGTATGTATCATTTGGCCATGATAGATAAAGGATAAGAAAACCAGAAAATAACAGCCGACAAACTAGATAGGTTACTGCAGAACCACTGACACAAGTGAAGCAAAGTTTCATAATTTGCCCCAGTTGCACTGAAATCATCTGGATCAACATCTTTAACTCCGGGACAAAGACAATGACAAAGACAGAAATCTTGGTATGCACAGAGGAAATAACTGCTATTATAGAAGAATCTAGCCCTAAACAGCTAGAGGAAAATGAAGCATAAAATCTATCTGACACAGAAAACATCTTTTATACACTTGTTTAAAGACCTGTGAAGTTGCACTGTCAGGAGCTTGTTGAAAGTAAGTATCCTAGTAACATTTAGAGGTTGGTTATCTTCATGGATAAAGATAGCAGTTGTCTATTGTATGAACTAAAAAGAAAATTGGAGTAACAAGTGAATGTTTCTGCTTTATGACAGTGCATATGAGTAGTCAGGTGGTGAAAAATGTCCTTCCATGCAACAAAACCTCTCTGGAGTATTTTTACACTGCTCTTTCAAACAGGTGGCATCGCCCAGAATCCAGCACACTGTCAGGACTGAATGAATAATACAGTCACTGAACTTTGCTGTTTCTTTTGTATTTATTGTTTTTGAGGAGGCAGATTGCTTTAAGGGTGCCAAAATCTGTGGATTGTTATTTTCTTCTACCATGGTAATTCATGTTTTCTTACTTCAAGCAAACACCCTCCTCCTAGTATGAAAAATGAACAGAGAAAGAATACTTTGCATGTATACAGGCAACATCCATTTCTGTGTCCTAACACACTTTACAGGAAGCAATTAATGCTTACAATGCCCATGCGAGGTTAGAGGCATGAAAGCTGCAATGCAGAGAAATTGACATGGTTATCCTCAGGGGCACATAACGGGGATTTCCACTCTGGCACTCCAGCACTGAGTGCTTATACTGAGTATACCTTAGAAATCATTCAACACTTTACAGGGTATGTATCATACACACTGAACTGACTTGGCTCCCCAAAGAGATGTTGAAAAATTCTGAGCAATCTTTCGGTATGTTTTGAGAAGAGAAACAAAGGCCATCAAATCGTTCATTTAAATGTTAATTTTAGAGCATACTGAAAAATGCATTTGTTATTTTGTAAGGGGAACAAGAAACACAAACTGTCAAGAGATTTCTCATCCTTCTATCAAAGCAGTTTACACAGTTAGGTTTCAGTGTCAAAACGATATTATTTAACTGATAGTAAAATGCTGCAAGTCACGTCTGGTCACACACAGCCAGTAGGAGGGGAAAGGAGTGCTCCAAGATCAGCTCCTGGATCGAAACACAGAACTGGCAAAAAAGTTAATGTCAACGTAATCTTTGCCAGGCTACTCATGGAAATAGGATGGAGAGATCTTATCTTTTGCTTTCCCCTTCCACTAAGTGAGATTTCCCCTTACAAAAGTAATAGCATTTCAGCCAACGCTGAAAATGTACTGCCACTTTTCAGATGAGAGATGGGGCCTGCAAGATCTGCGCGTGATGATTTGAAAAGCCACCCCAGCCGTACGTGCAAGCAAGCACTCCCATGCGAGGATGTTCAGACTCCCTGGGGGAGGCGGCAGAAGCTTCCTCTCTAATTTACCTGGAGAATGGAGAGATCCATCTGCTCCAGCGCCCCTGCCCGCCTCCCGCCCCCTCCCGGTAGCCGCTCTTTGTGACCCAGGGCACCTCCCGCACCTCACTAACTCTCCCCACCGGGACAAGGAAGCTCCGCTCCCGCTGCGGGGACACCCCCCGTGCCGCTCCGCCGGGCCGGGCCCCAAGTATCGCGGGAGCCGGGCGCTGCCAGCGTCGCCGCAGCCATTGGGCGGCGCGCCGGAGGAGGAGAGGCGGCGGCTGACGGACGGACGGACACCGACCCGGCGAGGCGGCGGTGCGGCGCCGAACCCAGCGTAGCCTCCGCCGCGCCCGGGGACCGCTGTCCCGCCGCGCCGCCCCGCGCCTCGCCTGCGCGGCCATGAGGAGGAGGAGGGCGACGGAGCCCCGCTCTGCCCTGGGCGGGCGGCGGCGCTGCTGAGCGTGGGGCCAGGGGCGCCGCTGCGGGTCTCAGCATCGCGCCGCAGGTAAGGGGCGTGCGGCCGGAGGATCCCCGGGCGGAACGGGTCCGGGCGCTGCCCATCTCAGTGCGGAGCCTGCCAGGAGCGCCCCCCCCGCCGCCCTAAACCCTGGTTTCGTTGTCAACTTTCAGTGCGTGGCGGTGGGTCCGTGTCCGCAGACTAGCCGCTCTCTCCGGGGCCGGGGGATGCAGCCGGGGCCGAGGGGGGCAGCGCTAGTACTGGGGGAGTCGTTCACTGAGCGAGGCGCTTCGCGGAGAAAGCGGTCCTTGCCCCATTCCCTCTGCCTTTCCTGCAGATTCCAGGTACGGGTTAAGGTGGTGGAGAGCTTTTTAAGCAGGGGTGAGTCTGACCTGAGGCACCGGCTCTGAGCATCGATGTATGACAGCCTGCGATTAAATCCGAGTCCTGGCACGTAGTTTTCTCCCTAACGCTAACGAACTGACATTGTGCTTTTTGAGGATGTAAATGTCACTGGAAAACAATAGGTAGTGTATGTTTAAGGTAGGTAGAACGTATTGAAGGTAGTGATGGAACAGTGCTTTGTGCTGTGCACCTCAGCCGTAGGTTTCAGAGCTCTCTGGACGTCGTTAGCCTGACTCGATCCTGTTTTTCCCAAGGCAGCGTCTCCGCTCGTAGCAGCGCCGGGTGCTCCGAGCCAGCAGCACAGACCGCTGTTAGCTTTTTCTTAGCCGCTTCTGTTTGTTTAGCTTGAATGTAAAGGGTCAAATGCCGGTATAAATGACATGTGGCACAGCTGATTTGAAACTAGGGGTTTTCTTCAGAACGTTGTGAAGTTAGAATGCCAACTGTTTTCACAAAGAATTGGGTAAAAACTTCTTCCAAGCTTGCAGAAAATAACATTTCTTCTCAAAACCTGTAAAATAAACTTTATCAGTCTGAAATAGTAAAGAAAGGCAAAACCCAGCTGCTGGAGCTGCCATTATTTCTTTTTTATTGCAAAATGGGAATGGGCTGAATATTTGTTTGGTTGCTCCTGGGTGACTGGAAATAGAAAAGATTAATGAGAGATTAAGACATGCTTAGACTTACATAGAGGGAAGCAAGAGGTAAAGATTATTTTAACTGGTTGATGGCTATTGACTCTGAGGAAAGAGACAAGGGCTTAAGGTATGTATTGTTTTTCAGGTATTCTCTTAATTTCCCTCTGTTGTGCTCTTGGTTGATAGCACTGTCTGATTACTGGTGATCTTGGTGTTCTGTATTAATCAGTAAAACCATTCAAAAGTGCTAAGGCTAATGAGAGTTAAAAAAATTGCTGTGACTTGAAAAATGATACTTTATCTTCTGTTTGTTTTCTTTTTTTTTTTTTTTCCCCTTTAACTAGGTCTGTTACTACAAATGCTTTAGGATATTTTTTAATATAAAAAGTGGTTTTGGAAGGCATTAAACTGAGAGTGTGTAATATGGCATAAATTTGGATTCCCCTGGGGTTAGTTTTTTGAGGTTTAGAAGTGATTTCTCCACCGAATCAATATTCTAAGAAACAAAGCGTGTGCTGTAGCTTTCTCCCCTTGTGCTCATGCCCGAATGATTAGTGATTGCAAGTTCCTGAAGATGCGCTCTCGGGAGACGCTGATGCTGGTAGAATAGGGTGGAAAGATAGACTCAGAGTCTCCTGTTCTACAGCTTTAAGAAAATGCAAGTGGAAACAGTGCCTTTCAGGCACAAATGAGGGCTGGGGGGGGAGGACGTAAGCTTATGTGATTCTGGTGTTTATGTCTGTTAACACCTGCCTCCCACCTACCCTAGAACAAACTATGATTCTTCCTGAACCATCATGAAGAAGAGAGGTGACATATCCTTTCCCACCATCTCTACCCTCAAGAACACTATTTCTTGCAAAGAGTAAGTTGTAAAAATGTCCTTTATCAGCTATAGCAGAAGCTTATGGCCAGTTTATATTTGGACATGTGCAGAATCAGGTTGAGTTACTGTCCTTCTAATGTTAAGTGCAGTTGTTTTGGGTTGAGGCAAAATACAGTAGAGAACCACTGAAACCTATTGTTGGATGACAGAAAAATTAAGGCTGAAGACAAAAAGCAGAATCACTTGGAAATAAACTAGGAAACCTTGTAATATTTTTTTTTATCCTATGTAAGACAGAATTCTGGCAGAATTTCTAATTCACATGAGCAGGTGAATTCAAGCGACTACTGCTTCTGAAAATATGAGAGAAGAATTGAGTACCATTTGTCTGTACATCACTTTTATGAACATAGGAGAATATGGTTGTTTTTTTTTAATATAGTGAGAGCTATGAACTTTCTAATGAGCCTGCTTTCCTCTAAAACAACAGTATGAGTGGGGAAAAGAAAAGACAGTGTATATTCTACTAGTTTTGTGATCAGTTTTAAGTTAGATTAAGTATGACATGACTTACTGATTGTCAATAATGCCTTTTTTAGTATTCACAAACTACTTTGTTCAAGACTGTTGTTCTATTGGATTGGAAAAAGTGAGGGAGTTTTGATTTCCCAGCATTACAAATAAGTTCCTTTCATCTTTGTATGTAGAAAAAAGTATCAACAGGTTTTTCTCATCACAAAGTTGATGAAATACATGTTTTCAGTTGATGCAGCAACTCAGATGAGCAGGAATGCCTTACAGTCACTATTTCCTGATCTTTAGATTTGAATTAGTGGCTACTGATGAGTGCTGTGTTAGGACTGCATGGTGGTGAGCAGGTGTACGTTCAGGAAATCACTGCCCTTTTTGGCAATGCAGAGTAGTAAGTAGTCACTCTTACAAACAGGATTTGTGTAGGAGACTGTCTTATAGAGGCAGTGGTTCTTTCTTTAGTGGTTCTCTTATTCCAGCTGTTTAAAGTTTTGGGTTTATAATATTATCTTCACACACAAATACCTTTGCACCAATCCCACTCATCACATGTACAAACTGAGTGTTCGGTTATTTTTTGGTGTCAGCGCAATGTTTATAATGAGTGTGCCAGTCAGGGTGGCTGGGCAGCTGGTCCTGTGTCTCTGTGGGATGTGTTGCACCTGTGCTGATGAGTGCTGCAAGCCACGTGTTTGATAAAGGTTCGTAAGGAAATCAGTGGTATGTGGCTACAGCTGCCTGGGCTGTGTTCTTCCTTGGATATTTGCCCTGTAGCTTTTCTCCTGGTCCCTGTGTCACTGCTTGGCTTGATCAGCATTTTGTTCTTGCTACTTGTTAATTTCACTGTTATGTGGGAGTGCACCCACCATCTGAAAATAGAGTAAATATAGTCAGGTTAGTGTGCTAATTAGCTGTAATGAGGTCCTGCAGCAGCTTGCAGAGGAATACCTGCCTGCTGCCGAGTGAAGCGATCATTGGAGATGAGAGAGGGGAGAGGCCAGGGCTGACTGTCAGGGTGAGTAGAAACCTGTGAGTTTGGTGACCAAAGTCCTCTGATTTGTTTATGTCTGCTACTTTGGGGGAAGTATGTGGAAAAAGAAATGAGAAGAGGACTTTGCATTTCTTTTGTTTGCAATATGTTTTAACACCTGAGATTGTGTTCTGGTATTTGGGCGTTGAGTTTATACCCATGTTCTTTTAAGGGTTCAGGTGGTTTTCTTTTAGTTGACTTTATGTTTTTGGTGCTTTGTGCTGACACACTGGCAGAAACAGCCTGGTTTAGTACAAGGCTGGCATCTGAAGGCATGGACGTTAGATGACAGAGCAAACTGCAAATCCAGAGAAATTCTTCAAAAATTTGACATAGCTTGCAAGCTAAACTGGCTTCCAGTGAGGTCGCTCTGGACACAATCTGGATTTTGGGAATGTAGTACTTTGAGGTATTGTTTCTAGGAGAAACTGGTGCTTGTAATTACCTGACTCTAGTCTGAACAAAGCAATGCAAAGTAAAGGGTAGGCTTTTATTACAAAGAAGTTTGGTTAGATGAATTAATAAGTCTTTTCCACTTTAATTTCTGAGTCACGGAAGTGCATTTTAAAGTGAAGAATAGGTCTATTATTAAATGTCAAGCAGCCTATTTCAGGAAAGGAGAAAGGGGTAGAAACTAATTCTTAAAACACAAAAACACTGCATAGCTCTAACTACAGACCTGATTTCTCTCCCCACCCCCTCTTCCCCCCCTTTTTTTTTTCTTTCTTACTAAATGTGAAAGAGCTTCCTGTACTGATCTGGGAGATTGACAATTCTAGCATTATAAGGTCTTCAGATAGCTGTACAAGAATTAGTAAATTGCTCATGGTATTAAATGATGACTCATGGTTTATGGAGAGTATAGTATGTGTTAAGGTTTGGTTAGATCAGTCTAATTAAGTTTTTTGTAGGCAAAATGTATTTTAAATATATTTATTTTAAAGTAAAGGTATGCCTTAGATAATCTTGCAGACCTTAATGGTTCTTAAAGCAAGCTTGCCTCTTCTTTTTTAAATGATAATTGCTCTCAGAATGACTCTGGTAAATTTAATCTACAATGCAATGTAGCACATTTTACCCAAAGCTTGAGCAGTGGATTTAGCCTTGTTCAGTCATATTCCATGGTACCATGGTGCTAGTACACATGGACGCTGTTGTGTTTCAATAATCTTGCCAGTTCACGCTGGCTAATTGCCACTCAGTGCAGTACTGCCTGCGTTGGACCTGAGTCCGCAGCAGAGATTGACAAAAAATTGGCAAAAAATGCCAAATCTTTCTGGGGTTGGTGCTTAAATATTGTCATTGTCTGTTTGTGGGGTGGGGTTTTTTTGTTTTGTTTTGTTTCAGTTTTGTTTTTTCAACTCCAGCACCTGCAGTGAATCACAGGAAAGCCACGAGAAAGTCACATTCATCCTTTGATTTATTAGAGATGAAGGCTGGAAATCTTAGGTTTTGGATGAGCTGAACTCTGTTCTGCCTTCCTTCAGTTTGAAAAAGACATTTGTGATTGCTCTTAGTTCTGCCCAGGAATTTCTTCCAGCAAACTTCTTTCTGATTACTCTTCAGCTGACCTACCTATCTTTTGCAGAAGTCTGATCCAAATGGCTCTGATGGAGCAGATGTGTACTATAGATCAGTTCTGACAGGTTGAAACGCTACTTTACTGGAGGGCTCTGTGGATGCTTCTACTACTGATTTGCATTAATTTTTTAAAAAATAAGTATTCTGCTACTCTCACAAGCTCAGTGTTCATCAATATGTACCTCACTTCAGTGTCAAATGTTGCATAATAACAAGGATTTGTCAACAGAAGTATTTAGTGTCTGAATTAACTGGTTCATAAAATGATCTGGTGTTCTCACGTGCTCATGTGGTCTATACCATAACAGTGTCTATGGCCCTCCTAAGGTTTCTATTTCTTTGCCTTTAGCCTAAATTCTTTCAAGTATGTGAGAGGAACACTTGAAAGGCTGTGAATTGAGATGCTTGCTAATATACAGAGATGTTAAACGGGATAAATTTCAGTGCTGGCTGAGGTGTTAAAAACATACAGATAGTTAAAAAAATGGTCTACATGACAAGAAATTCGCTAGACAATGCAGCATGCCTCAGTTAAATAATGAAAAGGTATGAAATTACCACTGGAGTCGTAACAGTAACATAACTCCATCCACTTATGTATCTTCCTAATGCACCTGCCGTCTGAAGGCTGTGTACATATGGTAGTGGATA
>JBCJKH010017002.1:0-12362 GCA_039877255.1 Loriculus beryllinus
GGCTTGGAGCAAGCTGCTCCAGTGGAAGGGGTCCCTGCCCGTGGCAGGGGTTGGAGCTGGAGGAGCTTTAAGGTCTCATCCAGTCCAGGAAAGACTTGATACCTGCAGGGACCAGCCAAGGCTGGGAGGGGACGAACAAGCACCCATCAGGCCAGGCACTGCTGGCCCCAGGGTTGGGACCTGACTCCCAGTGCCAGTCCAGCTCCTTCCCAATGGTGTTGGCCTCAGCACAGTTGCAGCTCTGCATCCTCTTGTCAATGGGAAACTTGGACAAATTAATTCATGTGCCACCTCCTCCCTCTGAAATCCTGCAACCAGCTGCCTCTTCCTGGCTTAACCCCATCACGGATGGCAGCCCTCACCTTACCCCAAATGCCTTGACCCACCCTGCCACGCTACTGCCACAGCTTCTGCCCAGCACAGGGCCAGCACCTAAAGTGCTCCCTGCACAGACTCAGATCACACATGAGCTTTGTTGCTTTTAATTTAAAATTAGAGGCTGATCCATGGGAAAAAGAGGGAAAAGAGTAGATTAAAAAGAAAAAAAAAAAAAAGAAAAAAGAAAAAGGAGGTTTGGCCACTGGTTGTCCCCACCCCAAATAAATGATGATGCCCTTACTTTGCCCTGACACCAGCTGCAGACAGGAGTGTTGGGGACACAGCCACGAGATGTGGTACCAGCAGTGACAAGCTAATGGGGAGGTGGGCAAGGACAGCCAGAAAATTTCCCATGCCTGGAGTAGTGTCGCTAATCCAGGCAGGCAAAGAAAGGCCCTGAAATACCGGGTACACCCTCCCCAGCCTCACAGGAGCTACCCAAGGGCGGGGGAGAGGTGGGTGCTGGGAAGGTTTGCAGGGCACAGGGACCCCCTCTCCCTCCCGGTCCCTGCAGGCGGCTCTAGCTCCAGCACCAGGAAAATTCCAGAGGGGCCCCATTAGCTGGACCCCCTCATTTCAGGCCCCTCTGCCTCATTCTGTCTCCTTGGACTGCTTGGCTCGTTGCTTGCGGAGCTTAACGAAAGCCTGAGCCTCTTTGTCCCCCTTCCTGGACTCCAGCAGCTGGAGAATCTCATCTCCTGCCAAAGGGGAGGGGAGTGGTGGTGGGAGATGCTCACCGCAGCCCCTCCTCATGCTGTGGGGCTGGCGGGGCCTCAGCTTGGCAGTGGCTCTACGTACCAGTGGGTTTGGGGTGCGTGAGAGGGAGGCGAGTCTGGGGCACCCTTCCTGCATCAGCAGGGTCCTCATCGGTGTTGAGGCCAGGCAGGTGGCAGAGGGGGAAAAAGGCTTCACCCTCCAGGTCGTTGGCCCCCAGCATGTCGTAGTCAAACACGGTCAGGAGCAGGCAGGCACCCTCCTGCCGGCACTTCTCAGCAGGGATCAAGCTGCAGGGAGATGGGATGCAGGGACCAGAATTCAACAATTCGTCACATCCCAGAATTCAGCCTTCTCTCCAGGGACCAAATAGGCCCCCACAGGCTTCCCCACTGTGATTCCCTCCCCTCCTTCCCTGCACTGGCCTCAACCCCTTCAAAGCACAGGGGCCCTGCACAGCCCCACACTATCCTGTGGGACCCAGGTGTTGAGGGTGCCCCTACCCCAGCTCTCACCATGGGATTCCACAGCTGAGCAGGGGGTGAAATCTCAGGACAGGGCCCAGTTCCCTGAACAGCAGTCCCACAGCCGAAGCTCAGCTGAAGCTTGGGGAGCAGAGGGGATTGGGGGAGGAAGGGGGCCGGCGATGTCAGCCCTACATACAAGTCAAAGGCTTCATCGAAGAGGGGGTGCAGCTCATTCTTCTTGCACTGTGTGGCCCGGGACACCACCTCAGGGAACTCATGCCGGGGCTCCAAAGTGAGCTGGACAAAGGGGTCACTGGAGCCTGGTGGGGAGAAGATGTTAGCCCCCTCCTGCTGCCCCACAGCTCCTGGGAGGATGCAGGAATTTCCCCCACCCTGACCACCTCATAGGTGGCTGCAAGAGGAGTGACCTCTCCTAGAGACGTCCCCAAGTGACAGCCACCCAGGGACACTGCCCCTTGTCACCCTGGCACAGTTTTTTGGGGCCAAGACATGGTTTATGTGATGGAAAAAATCCACCTGCCCTGGCTGCTGGCTTGTCCTGCAAACTGAAGGCAGTGGCATGTGTGTCCTGCCTGCCTCATCCCACTGGACCATCCTAGACCAGTGCAATAACCTCCCTTCTTTCTCAAACCCACCTCCTCAAATGTAAAAGCAGCTCAAGAGAGAGTCCCATTAATCCGAACATTGCCAGCAACTCTCCTGCCCAGCAGCATAAAGGGGAACAAGGACAGGGGTCCCCAGATGATGGGCCTCCTCAGCCCACCCCACCCACCGTTGGAGTCCAAAGGGATGAGGTTGACAGCATTGAGCACTTCCACATGGAGTTTCTGCTCCGAAGGGCAGTACAGTGCTTTGATGGTCACAGCCCCGTACTTCTCCGAGCTGGCATCCAGCTGAGTGGAGGGTACAAGAATAAGGTGCTTATGGAGGGGATGCCCAGTGTCTGGTGGAGGCTGAGCAGGCATTTTGGGGTAGAGGGAATGATGGGCATTCTCTGGGATGCAGTTGAGCTCTCTCCATCCTGCCACTGGGGCAAAACCAGCCTAAAAAGCCCCGGGACTGAGAAGTTGGTGGGTAAATCCCACATTTCCACAGGCAGGCTGTGCCAGGCAGCCTCGCATGTGCAGGGGTGGGAGGTAGGAAGGGGCTGGGGGCACCATCCTGCCTCCTACCTGCTGCTGGATCCTGTTGCTGAAGTATTTCTGGATGAGTTTGCGGCTGGTGGCAGAGCAGAGGTCCAGGCGGGTCTCCAGCGACTGCAGGGAGGATGAGAGGTGACAGTCAAACACACAACAGGTCCACAGTGCAGGGATGTCATCTCTGGAGACCACGCAAAGGAAACCCCTGGGGACCAGCTATCGCCAGCAACTTGTACCTGGAAGACCGCTGTGTGGAGCATCTCCAGCGGCAGCCCACAGCCTTCGGCATGGAAGCACAGCTCCAGGCTCTGGTGGGAAGGGTGGTGTTAGTCAGCAACCGAGCACCCAGCCCTGCCAGGGACTGCGCAGCTCCCCCCTCGGTACCTTCAGGGCACAGTGCAGCTTCTTGTAGCACTGGGCTGAGGGGACATGCTGCTCCATGGCTGCTGACAGCACGGCCAAGGTGTGGTGCCAGAGGAGAGTGAGGAGGCTGCAGGGGCGAGGAAGGAAGGCTGTGAGGGATCCCAGGGGATGCGCTGGGGAGGTTAGTCCTCAGCAGAGGGGCTTTGCAAAGCCCCGGAGAGAACGGGTTATCCCACAGGGCTGAGCAGCCAGCCCAGAGTGAGAGGTTCCCAAGACCCATGGGCCTGGCCCCTGCCATGGTGCATCCCCCGTGCCCTGATCACCTTTTAAAGTTCTCCTGGACCAGATGCTCATTGAGATACTGCAGCTCCGACTCCAGGAACCTCATGAGGGGGATGATGGACTGCAGCGAGAGGAGAGGAGCATTGGGGAGGGCACAGGGGTGAGGGGGGTGAGGGGTACCCAGCAGATCACCGTGGGGAGAGGGGGAGAGGGGCAGAGCACTGCTGGCTGGACCCAGCAGGGCAGGGGAGGGTCCAGGGCTCCCTCCCACAGTGAAGACATGGGCAGGCTGTGCCCTGTCTGGTCCTGCTGCTGACATGGGCATCACATGTCTGGGCCACATTGGTGGTGTGCCTTGTGCCCCAAGTGTGGGGCAGGGAGAGCTGGGGAAAGGTAACAGGGGTCTCTACCAAGTAGGCAAAAGTTATTCACAGCTGCCCAAAAGAGACGGTCCAGGAGGAACTGGGCGAGGTACTTACATCCTCAGGCTCCCTGGTGTCATTAGAAGATGAGAGCTCCTGGATGTGTCTGGCAATGCCCTTTTCCAGCTGCCAGGGAGAAACGCACAGAGGCTCCTGGGCTTTGCCCTCTGCAAGAGCCTCCCCATGCACAGGCCCATTCTTATCTCCATCCCAGGAGCATTATGGGCTCCAGGCCCCCTTGGGTGAAACCTCTCCACTTTTGGGCCAGGCAAGGGCCAAGGGGGAGCCAGTGGCAAGTGGTTACCTTGGTGGCCAGGGTTTGCACCACTTCCTGGATCTCGTGGTCCAGGCAGGAGATGGTGCTGTCGAGCTGGTTGTGCAGCGTGTGCTGGATCTGCTGCGGGTCAATGACGGCTCCCGTGCGCTGCTGCAGCTGCACCCAGTCCAGCTGCGATGGCAGTTTCAGGATCAGCAACCGCAGCTGCTTGATGTTGTTCACCACGATGCAGAGCTGGAAAAAATGGGTCTGCTTCAGGGCGTCCCACACCCCCTGGTGCATCCCCTCATGCCCAGTCCCATCCCCATCACTATTGCCACTCCCCATTCTCATCCTGCTCACATCATTTCCCTCCTGGTTTTCCAGGATTGTGGCTATCAGGGGCCAACCAATCTCTATGAAACTCAAACGTGGGATGCTGGCTGGATGCTCAGCAGCTCGTCTTCTTCTTTGCCCAGAAACTATGGCCAAATCCTGCCTCTCCCTGCACAGGACCCTGACCCAATACCAACCCTGTTGGCCTCTTCACCCTCGTTCTGCTTGTGCAGCGACAGAGCCTCAGCCCTCCCCTTGATGAGCCGGCAGTACATCAGGGCAATTCTACACATGTCCTGTGCGATAGAAAAGAAGCCAACAAGACTGAGCTGGGCAGCATGGGGACCACTGTGGGGTCAGGGGACCCCACGATGTCAGCATAGGACACTGGCCCCATTCTCAGAGACAGGTCTCTGAGAGCAGGAGAAGTTACTCTGCTGATACCCACAGCATGGTATTTGTTGGTTTGTGTACAAACCTGCACAAGCTTCACCATGATCATGAAGGCTTCCTCAGGGTCTGGCCAGTTGAGCTGCTGCCAGGTCTTCACAATCTGGGCGTAGCAGGTGGACAGGTCAACAGTGGAAGTGCTGTGCTTGTTGTGCTCTCCAAAGGGTGTCAGCTGAGGGAGCAGAGAAAGTAAATGCAACTTGGCTTGTATTGAAAGAAGCCATCCAACATAGGAGAGCTGCTCCTTTGGGGCCCAGCATGGGTTCCCATATATCCCAATGCCACCACTTTGGAGAGTGGAGTAGATGAGGACAGAAGAAGTAGCCTGACCTCCCTGCACTGAGACATCCACTCTACTCCACCCAGTACTGCTGGAACACACTGAAGAGTGGAGCAAGGAGCCCACCGCCCCGTGGCTGCCTTCCCTCCCCTCTTCCTGAAGGTCAGAAGAGAAGCGGATGCTCATAGCATGGCCCACATGCGTGCTCATCAGCTTGTTCAGGCTGCCAGAGAGCAGCAGGGGAAGGGGCATGGGTGGGATCAACTGCTCCATGACACCCCATCCTTTGTTATGCATTTGTGAGAGGAACCAGCCTGCTCTTGGGCTGCAAGAGGCACCTACGTGGTGGTCTCAATGCCGTGAGCCAGGTGCAGCAGCAAGGCATGGAGGGAGCTGAAGTGTCCCCAGAGGATGCAGGGAGATGCTCTCCTCCTCCCTGGGTTACCTGGTCCATTTGGACAGCTCTCTGTGCCCTCTCCAGGGCGATGGTGTAGGCCTTCTGCAGCCACTGGGGAACACCTTCCTTGAACCACTGGTGGAAATTGTTCAGAGCCAGAGGTCCATCCCTGTGGATGAAGGCAGCAGCTTCTCCAACTGCACAGCAGTAGCACAGACCATCAGCCCTCCTTGCTCTCGCATACAAAAAACTGACCTGAAGTGGAGGCAGCACGTAGCAACATGCTAAGGAGAAACCTCCACTTGCCTGGAAGTTAAAGCCTCCATCAGGCCCACTCAGAGAAGAGCCTGAAACCCTTCTGGTGATGCTCATATCAACACCAGACACCAACAGCCCTGCCTGCCTTGTGTGTAATTACTGATGTAGGTGAATTGGGAGGATTTAGAGTTCCTCTCAATAAACTGCTCGTTCCCTCTCTCCGGGTTGGATACCTCTTTGGGAGGAAGTCCTTCATCCGATAAAGCTCCTGGAGGTTCATGTAGAGCTGGAAAAGGCTCTCGGCTGTGGGTTTGGACATACTGCTGTTGACCTCGCGTAGCTGCTCCTGGACATGCTCTGCAACCTGGTAGTGAGCAAGGGAATGGAGACAGTTGTTAGTGAGGGTCCAGACAGGAAGGCTTGGTCTGGTTGGGGCTCCTCAGAGCCATGGGTAAGGATCAGCTCAGGGAACTCCTCTTCCTTTTGGGTGGCATTTCAGGAGGTTCATTAGGTCAAGCAAGCAGATGGTAGTCTTGGGCTCACAGGGAAAGATGGAGAGTTTCCCTGGCTTGCTCCCTTTCCAGGCTTGCAACACCCATTTGCTACGTGAAGGATGGCCATAAACCTCATCCTTATTTTCGACATTAGTCCTACAAGTGCAGAGCAGCCCAGGCTTGCTCACCAGCCTCTCCAGCTCCAGGTAGGCAATGGAGAAGAGATTCAACTTCAAGGTGCTGCAAGAGAGAAACAGGGAGTCAGGAGCCTGCCAGCTCCAGCCGAGCAAACCCTCCTGGGCCATGCTCATTCCACAATCGCAAGGACAGTACAGGTCTAAGAAGCAGAGGTGGGACCACAGATGCTATCTGTGGAGCCCAAGAGCCAAGGAAGGAGGCATCAAAATGTCCTCTCGCCCTTCACCCCAGGGATGGGGGGGATCAAGCCCCAAAACCTACCTGATGAAAAATCTATTCCAGATTTTCTGGCACTGTTGGAGATCTCCTAACACCTCCAGGAGGAGTCTGGACAAGGCTCTGCCATTCTCCTCCATGCTCTGCAAAGGAAAGAACAGCTTCTTTTCGATGCTCAGTGATTTTGAGATGACCTGGGCTTTGTTCTGATCTGATTCATTTCTATGGTTTGTTTTTGTGAGGTAGCACTCTATCCTTAGATCCACTAAGCACCAGTGGTTGATAACATCCAGTGTCACCATGTGCTTGCACTCCTGCTCTGGGGACCACCTCTTCTTCTGAGCATTGCAACAAGGCCTTAATCCACAGGGCACCTTGGCAGCTGCAGACAGCATGGCTCATGGTATTTTTAAGCTGGAAATCCAAATGCCTTGATGAATCAGAAAACTGGAGAAGCCTTGTCTCAGTCTTCTCTTACGACTGCTCTGGGACTCCCACTCCCTACCCAGCAAACTGTTCCTTATGATGTCAAGGAGGCAGAGATGGGAACTGACCTTCACCATGGGCTTGAGATGCTGCTTCTTCATATGGAACCACTCTGTTGTGCCTGACTGGCAAGAAAGGAATTGCGGTGTGATGGCAGGGAAGCAGGAGGAGCAAAGCCAGCTCTGCCACCCCCTTCACTCTCTCTGTTCCCTGGTGTGACAGGACCCAGCCCCATGTGGTGGTACCCCCAGGCTGGGACCATCAAGTTGAAGAGGGGCAGGAATTTCCCTCCTTCATGGTGGTCCATGCGGCTTTGCATGGGCAGTGTGCAGGGTCCCACTTGCCCAGGACTGGGAGGATAAGACCCTGGTGCCACTACCTTCAGTGCTGTGGAGACCATGTGGGGGAGGTTGGGGCTGGGTGTGCACAGCTCATGGAAAGCTTTCATTTTGCACATCTGGACCAGAACTCTGCAAAGCAAGAACCTGAAGTGAAACCCAGCACCAGTCCCTCAGAAACCACAAACTCTCCCCCCAAAAACCCTACCCAAGCAGGTCTTTCCCTCCCAACAACAACCACCACAGAGAGCCCCGGATGAGGTACAAGACAGAACAAGTGCCACAGCAGCCTAGAAGGGGGCAGAAAGGGTTCACGTAGGTTTTTGCTGAAGCTTACAGGCTTGTCCATCACGGTGGCCAAGCCATAGGAGCCCATGCACAGCTGCCACTGGTGCCCAACTCACCGGAGCAGGGACTGGAGTCTCTCCGTGGACCTTGGGACAGAAAGTGGGAATATGATGCGGTACCTCCGAATGAGGGAAACCCCATAAGTCAGCAAGGATTGGAAGGACTCAGCCATCTCTGCTTCCTGGGGAGAAGGGAGGAAACATGCACTGTCCACCTCAGTGGCAGACAGGAGATGCTGGCAGGAGCATGGCACTGTGATGGAGGGAGCTGGTGTCTCCTGTTCCTTTCTAGCATGCTCTAGGGGTGGGAAACCCCCCTGATGCCTCCAATAACTTCTCTGAACTGAGCTTTGTACTTAAAAGTCATTGCTGTGTCTGAACAATTCAGAGTCTCAGCAGCTGCTGGCATGCTCTGGGAAAACTCATGGGCTGGGAAAAGTAGGAATTGGGTCATCTTTAGGTCTTGTAGAGGGTTGTGATTTACTTGATAGCAGTGATGGAGGAGGGGGGATGTCAGTGCAAACAGTAAAGGCTTATGCACGGACAGGGGAGCCAAATTCCTGGGGCAAAGGGGCTCCCTGACCCTGGGTTGTCCTGGTTCCTGAGGCTGGTTCTCCTCAGAAATGCCCTGCAGACACCCCAGCACTCCTGTAGCCCACAGGCTCTTGCCCTTCCTGGAGCACAGGGATGGAAATGGCCATGGGAGCTGGGAGGAGAGACATGGGGTTGGGTGCATGGGGCACATTCCCCTGAACTTTGCCCCCTGCACGGTGCCAGAGCCCCATTCACCTGCTCTGGCCTCAGGCGCTCCTGCACCCACTGGTACTCGATGCTGGTGATCTGATGGAGCAGGCAGTTGCTGTTGAACTCCAGGCTCTGGTAGAGCTTGCTGTATGCCAGCCACCGCCTGAGGGGAGGGAGAGGCTGGTGGACACTCAGGGGCTAAGGTGAGGCTCCCCCCACCCCGGCTACAGCTGGGATTGCAGGGGTGCTAACACACTTCCTCTGGTCCTGCTCAGGGCAGGGGGCACCACTGGAGCTCATTGGAGAGACCAGCTGCAGTCACACAATGCCCAGGGGAGCTGTCAGAGCCCTTGACCCTCCCCATGCGGCATCGTGGCTCCCTGGGCATCGGATACTCACACTATGACCTGGTGGAAGTCAGAGAGATCCTTCTGTGTGGCATGCAGGTAGAGCACGGTGCTGGCATGCCTGCTCAGTTCCCCATCCCAGGAAATGCTGCCGGCCTGCAAGGATGCAAAGGGAGAGTGATGAGTCCTGGAGCTGAGCTGAGCAAGGAAGGGAACAGGCACGAAGGCAAGGTGTGTTTGCAGGCCCACAGGAGGAATGGGTGCCTCATAAGAATGATAAGTACAGGCAGGCATCGTCATGACCCTCCTCCTCATCACACTGCAACAAGGTGTTAAGTGTGATGGGCTCCAAAGGAAAGCCTCACCCCAGCCCAGGGGTTCTCCCACTCAGTACCTGGTGCTGAAGGATCTCATAGGACACCAGTTGCTGCAGGAGGTGGCGATGGACAGTGTAGCTTGGCTGTGTTCGACTGCTCGTGGTAGCCCTCTGAAAAGACACAAAGTATAGAAGCAATAACCGTAACAGCCTGAAGATGCAGAGATGCAATCAGAGAGTGGGCCACAGGAACCCAAAAAGCATAGGGCCAGAGAGCCCCACCTGAAGCTGAACCAAGTGGTGCAGTTGCACCAGGACCAAGGCACCCTTGCTGGCATGTAGTTCAGGGGACGATCCAGCTGTTTTACAGCACATGCAAACACTGGTGCTGCTACCTCTGGTGGTGGAGCAGGGATCTCTGACCCCCAGATAGAGTCCAAGGGACAGGCAGCTACCCCATCCTGCCAAGGCAATGGATAGGGACCCCCCTCCCCATCCCATCCTACCTTCTTGTGTGTAAACAGGAACTGCAGGTGACACTGTCCCCGGTTCGGGTACGTCTCCGTCCGTGGCTCCAGCTGGTACCAACGGTCATTCCAGCAGTGCAGATCCTGCTTGAACAGAGACAAAGGTGAAGCCCCAGGCAGCCTTCCCAGGGGGAGGATTCCAATCCAGGATGAGGTTCCACTGCATTAATAGAACAGAAAGATGCTGTATTAGATAATACTAATATTGAATTAAAACTAAATGATGTATCATCACTGAGCTTGAGTGATTGATGGCCAGGGCACCTGCCACCAAACTGAGGGACCTGGCATCAGTTCGCGGCTCTAAGCTGAGATCCTGGGTATGCTCAGTGTAGCCACAGGGCTGGGATCCTGTCCAGATCTGGGAGTTTTAAAGAGGCACATGTGGAGTCACTTGGAGCAGAGGATGCAGCGCAGTGCTCACCTTCAGGTGAAGGACCACATTCCCCAGGAAATCGTCCTGTCCTTTGTCTTTGCGAGCATCTTTAAAGATCCTGAAAGCCATGAACAAGGATGTGTGTGACTTTGAAAAGTCATTGGTTAAGGTGAGGAAGGGTGACAGCCCTGCCACCCAGCAGCCTTCTTTCCAAAAGCAGTTTCTAAGCATTTTCCAAACCCTCTTCCTTCATCAGCCATTAGAACCATTAGCACCAACCGTTTGAGGCCATGGAGGTCTGTCAGCTCCCCCAGCTTGTGCCGCACTGACTCCACCACGTCCGAGTCCCTGCGGGCAGGGAAACCCAACATGGGAAAGGAAGAAATTCAAGCAACTGCAAAACCTGTCAGGGTGCTCCAGTGATGGTGGAAGAAAGAAGGTGCTGGGAGAGGGAAATGTGTTGGAACTAAGACCATCTCCCAGAACCAGGTGTCTAGCCAAAATCTGCAAGCATGTGACTTCTTCCCATAAATAAAATCAGGGGTCAGGATCATCCCTGCCCAAGCAGAGCCAGCCTGGATACTCTTTGCTTGTGCTGGTCACATCCTGAACTATGCACTACCAGCAGACAGTGACAGGGAAGGGGGTTCCCAGCTGGTTTCTGGGGGTTTTAAAGGGAGCAGCTTGCAGGACCATGCCAGAGACCCTCCCAGGAGATGAGACCCTGCTCAAGGTTGGGGGTCAGGGTTGCTGGCCTGAGGGCGGTTGGTGCTCACCACATGTCCAGGTGGAAGCTGGCTGTCTCCGTATCTTCAAACTCCCTGCAAGGCACCAGTGGGACGCTGTTATTCAAGCAACATCCAAGGAACTGGCAGCAAGCAGGCAGGGCCACTGGGAATTACAGGCAGGCTGGGGGAGACCCCAAAACCACCCTGCACAGCCTGGGAAAGTCATGGGAGAGCCCTAAGAGACTGCTTTCGCTTTTCACCTCCCTGGGTCTGCTGCACAGGTCAGACCAGAAGCCTGGCAAGCAGCAGTGGGCATTGCCCTAGGAGTTCCTGGCTGGGGTGAGTAGTGAAACCTCCCCCCTTCATCTCCCCAGTGAGCAAAGCCAAGGGGTGGCAGATTACAGGATAAATGTCTCATCCCACACCGGGCTGAGGGTCTGGCTTATAACTTGTGTGCGATGGATCTGGTCTTCAGGGATGAGGTCTTTGACCACAGCCTTCATCCGCTTCTTGTGGTCAGGGTTGGCAAGTTCCTGGCTCTTGGTCTTGATGCCCAGCAGGCAGTACGGGTCACTGAACCCTGCAAGGATGGATGCATGCAAGTCCCCGTCTGGAGCAGCACCTGTCCCTTTTCCAATGGGACACCAACCCATTTCCACTTACCACTGACATCTTTACCCAAAATCCCCTTGGCTTCCTTCACAGTTGCTTTCAGGCAGAAAATTGGGCTCTGGAAGAGTAAGAAGAAAATATAAAAACTAATGTTGGAGTCAGCAGCGCTGTGAGGAAGCAGAGACTCATACAGGTCCACACCATCAGCTGCTGTTCAGACCAGCAAACAGCTTCCAAGTGACTCCCCCAGCACAAGCCCAGGGCACCCCATACCCCAAAGCCCAAGCACAGGGGCCAAAAGACACTGCAGCCCCCCAGCACCACCTCATTGCAGGTACTTTGCCCCCAGGTCACAGCACACGGGGGAGGCACTTGTCTTGCTGCATACCTCAAGTTCCTTGACCTGCTGCATGATGACATTGTGCTCTTCTTCATCCATGCCAAAAGCCTGTGTAGATACCAGGTAATGGATGCTGCTCTGTTAACTGTAGCTGTAGAGCAGCCAAGGGCTTCCTCTGCTCCCTGAGAGGCAGCTGCAGCTCCAGGTGAGAAGAGAGCAGCAAAGAGCCCAGCAGAAGGGCCGGGGACCAGCTGAAAGCTCTTCAGGGAAAGCCTTCCTCTCATCATTCTGAGCCCAAGATAAATATTTCTCCCTAAGACTAATATTGCTCAGCCACAAGCTTTCCCAGCCCTCCAGCTAGATGCTGCTGCTATGCCTTTTAAGATGCTTGTTAAAAACTTCCTCTGAGTGCCCCCACCATCCCCTTCCACTGAAAGGATGAACATGTCCTGAGGAGAAGGACTTGGGGGTGGTGGTCAATGAGAAAATGAACATGAGCTGGCTTCAGTGTGCGCTTGCAGCCCAGAAAG
>JBCJKH010017006.1:0-17966 GCA_039877255.1 Loriculus beryllinus
GGGCAGATTTTCATTCTCTTAACATCCTTGTACCAAGCTGAAGCAAGCAAAGGATTCCATCTCTACTCAAGAAATTCCCTGGTAGCACAAACAGACATTTGTTTTATTGCTCCTTCTCCTATCAAGTGCAACTCCAGCTAAGTACTGTGCCTTTTAACAAGGTAGAAGTTCTGTAAAATCAATATGAAAATATTAGACAAATTTTGAGTGTTTGGTGAGCTGAGTCCAAAGCAATAATGTGAACATACAGTTCAATTAAATAAATTATGTTTCAAAAAGGTAGAAATATATTAACTGCAATTGAATAACATGTAGGAAATAAACAGCTAACTTTCCAGCTGGGCATTTACAACCTTTGGCACATAATTAGCAGTAACTTCAGTCAGATTTAGGTGGTTAAGTTAAGAACTATACATAGAAGCATGAGGCATGAGAACAACATATGATAAGAAGAGGATGGTCCCAATGAAGAGCACATCTGTAAGTTTCATATACTGTGAATTCCCTGGCTCCAGTTGCAGATCATGCCATTGTTTCCAAGTAGCTCTGAGATTCCCCCTGTGTCAGTGCAAAGCATTGTTAAAGTTTAATACTGCTTCTGTGCCTTTTAGTTTTTGGTTTTCTTGGCACACTCTACTGAGAAAGATGAATGCTTAGGGCTAAAACTGAATAACTTAATTAAAGTAGGGCCTTCTATTATGAGGCCAAATTCTGAGCCCGTCAACTGAGCAGAATTCCCACTAATTTGAGAGGAACTTTTGTTCAATTGACTGCATAACTTGAATCGTTGTCCCATGTTAACCTCTAGTAGCTTAATTAGTTTCATTGCAAGATATACAGAGAAAGCCATCTTAATCCTGAGGAGCTAAGTCTAAAACTGGGTCACTAACAGCCTCTTCTAGAAGAGCTTTTATGTGCAAGCTTCAGCTAGATTTAATATTCTCAACTGCTGATTGTGCAGAGCACCTCTTTTACAATAGCTGAGGGTTTGGTTTTGAGTTATTACTGTTGCATTCTAGGAAAGCAAGAGTAAAATTCTAAATTGTTTTTCAGTAAAACCAATATCAAGTTGGAAATAATTTGCATATTCTTGCAAAATGATTGCTAAGCCATCTAACTATCTCAAATTCTTCTCAATTTCAAATGAACAGACTACTGGGAAATTTTGTTGTGCTGCACTCAATGATGGTTGCATTTCACTGATGCATAAAATAGGGGTTTCTCCTTCTACTTCTGCTCATGGTAGTCAGTAAACTATACAAACCAGAATACTTTTGGAAAAAAGGAATAGTGCTGCAAGAAGTATGGTTTTAAATATTACTTTCTAAGGCTTCTAATCTGGCTGCATGCATTGTTATTTTGTTTTCAAAGAGAAAGTATCTTATGGAAAAACTATTATTAGAATCTTTATTACTTAAAGAACTTATTTAAAGAATGTAAAGAGAAGCACAGCTTCTTGTCAAGTGGCAGCTTTTGTGACGCTAAGTCTAAAATTTTCAGAAGTCCTCAAATTTAATTTACACTACAACTTTTCAAGTCAGCAGGAAAAATTGTATTAACATTGACAGAACTTAGACCAGAATGAAAAAAAAAATAAAATAGGAATTTCAGAGGAATAGAAAATTTCAACTTGCATTGTCTGTTGATCTCATATACTGACATTTATAAGAATTTTTTCTGTTCTGTTTTTCATCACATTATGACTGGGGTTATCACAATCTTATTCTAAATCTTTTCTTAATAACCTTAGTATTAAGCCCCTTTTGATGGATTTAGGAAAAATAGCTTAAGACATTTCTTTTTTATTCAGACTTCAAATGGACAATAATTTCACCATAATGCTTGTAAATTACTTGTTATTATCTTCATAATCCAAAAAAGTGCACATTATTTTTATTTGCAATTTGTCAAGCTTCAATTCCTACTTACTAGTTCTTTTATTATTATCTTCTTTACTTAAAAAAAATCAAGAAAACCACTATCAAGTCTTCTTAGTTAATCTCATAATAATAGTTAATAAACTATTAACAGGTCACATAGTTAAATTCTCTTGAATAAATTAACTCGACTGAGCTTTTCTTTTCTGCCATTCTACGACTAATTTTCCACACCATGATTCATTCTTACATTGCTTTCCTCAGCCATACATGGTTTTTTAGTATCTTTTTTAAAGTGTGGGTATCAAAACTGAGCACACTATTCCAGTAATAATCTCACTGGTGAGAACTGCATATAAAAATCACAACATAATATATTATTCAAATACTATTGCGATACGGGCCAGATGGTACCTAGCTACCCTGATAGATATAAAAGCTGTAATAACATTCCATTCCAACTTTTTCTTTGGTTTTGGTTCCTGTGGTTCTGTGCACTCACCATTTTAATTTTACTTTAAGTTTTCGATTGTTCCAAAACTGTAAATTGAAACTCATCTCAGCCCACAGCTCTTCCCCTTCTGCCCCCTCAATTTTGTGCTGAAACTATGCAAAAATGTGCCTTTTTGTTATTTTTATTTAAACACAAAAATAGTTTGTGCTGGCACAACTGTGCTGAAAACTGGGTCATAGCTTGTTCAGAATATTTGCAGGCCTTTCAAGGAACATCAGTTGTACTTAGGGCTTGTAATGTATTCTGAATTTAACAGCTTCAGGTGGCAGGTGTGAACATTGTCCTGAGTTAAATCATAGAATGGTTTGGTTGAAAGGGACCTTAAAGGTCATCCAGGTCCAACCTCCTGCCGTGGACGGGGACACCCTCCTAGACCAGGCTGCTCAAAGCCCTATCCAACCTGGCCTTGAGCACTGCCAGGGATGGGGCAGCCACAGCTTCTCTGGGCACCCTGTGCCAGGGCCTCACCACCTTCACAGTGAAGAATTTTTTCCTAATATGTAATCTAAGTCTCCCCATTGTCAGTTTAAAGCCATTCCCTTTTGTCCTACTCTACATGACCTAAGAAGTCCCTGTCCAGATATCTTGTAGGCCCTTTAGGCACTGGAATCTGCTTTAACATCTCGCCAGAGCCTTCTCAGTGCTGACCAAGCCCAAGTCTCTCAGCCTGTCTCTGTAGGAGAGGTGCTCCAGCCCTCTCATCATCTTCATGGCCCTCCTCTGGACTTGCTCCAACAGGTCCATGTCCTTCTTATGTTGGGGGCCCCAGAGCTGAACACAGCACTGCAGGTGGGGGTCTCATAAGAGGAGAGGGGAAGAATCACCTCTTGACCTGCTGGTCGTGCTGCTTTTGATGCAGCCCAGGGTATGGTTGCTGGTATTCCATAGGTTGAGGGAGCTAAACATTGCTTGCACCAGGAGGCAGCAGTAGCCATTTGCTCACGTCTGTGCTATTTGCCAATGCAATAATTCCAGCGGGTGCTGTCCCAGGCGTTGAGCTTTTCTGAAAAAGGTTTCGTTTTGAAGCAATTTTTGCTTTCCTTTTTAAAAACAATGTCTGGAGAGGAGTATCACCAGCTTTGCAGAGAAGCTGACTGCATTCACAGGTATATGGGCTGCTTTTTATCTCCCTGCCAATTGTAGAGGCAGGGTAATGAAAAACAAAGCAGTAAATGTCAGTATGATGCAAAAATATGTAATTTTGATTTTCTTCCAGAGCACACAAGAGACAGCAGAAGAAAACAGCTTACGAATACTAAAAAGAAAAAACAACAGGCATAAAGGTGTGACTCACTTTATAGAACAACTGGGAGATAGATACTGTGATGGGTTGTACTCTGTAGTTCAGAGCTTGGAGCTGGGTGATAGCAGCTGTGCTACAAAAGTGTCTCCATTGCATGTTGGGATTATGCTGCTGCTTGGGAGGCTTTAGTGGAGATTATTCACCTTCCCATGACTGTGCTTAGTGCATGGGCATGTATTGGAACAGTAGGTGCTGCCTCAGGTTTTGTTCTGAATCTTTATTACCCCATAAAGAACAGGGAACATGTCAAGAATCCTGGAATACTTGTGGGGCTCATCTGGTGTAAGTGAAATGACATTTCTTTTCTCACAACGGTCTCCAGTGAAACGTACCATTCTAATAAAGACTGGCAGACTTCCTGAGCTGTCCCAGAGCACTTTCCTTTTGAACAGCCCATTGGATGGATCTTACTGAAACCTGTTCCTGACCTGCTGCTTTGAGATGAAGACAAAATAGGTGGTTATTTCCCTAACAATCCACATCTGATAAAGCAGGCCTCTGAAGTGGGCTGTGATAAATGAGTTTCATGCCTGGATCACCTGGAGTAGAAGTAGCTTCAATTTTCTTACCAAGTCCAAGACTGATTCGCTTCTTGCATTGCTTTCTATCTTTCAGTGCACAGGGTGGTCCTGAGTATTGGAAGTTAAAAAAAAATAAGCAAGACAAATCACTTGGTTTCCTATGCTGTGTGTAGTGGGGAGCTTTGGGAACGGTGCCTGTAGGGCTGTGGAGATACTTGCTTTGGATGAACATCTGGTGCTTGCGAAATTTTACCCCCAGTGCAATGCTTGCATTTGTCTGACCACGCTTTTGTTCCCACTGGAAATGGGAGTGGGTAGATGGAGGAGCCAGAGATTTGCCAAAATAGTTGTTTCTGGGAGGGGGACTTTAGCCAAAGCTCTAGTTTCTGAAGTGAGCAAGTAAAGGCCACTATAGAGATCACTTCTGACTAGTGGTTTTGTGTTTCAATAGTGCGAATAGACTTTCTTAGGAAATGTAAGCAAGCTGGGCTCCTGGATGACATATTTGAAGAAATGCTGGACACACTTCACCTGGCACAGGAAAAACTGATGGATGACAACACTTCAGAAACAGGTATGGAGACCCAGAGGGGAATATGCTGTCAGAGCAGAACTCCAGCCAGGCCCTGGGTCACCTTCCTGGAGGTACTTGCACAGCATTAAATCATAATTCAGCATGCTCTAGCAAGGCCTTCCAACTTGAAATTTTGAAGCCACTTTTTTCCCATTGGCATAAGCATAGGGAGGTTCAGCCAGGCCACTTCTCCCAGGCACTTAGAGAGAAGTCCTGAGGAGAACTGGAAGGTTTTCTTTGGGTCGTAAGTCTGTGTCGTTCTTACAGCTTCACAAGAGGCACCAACTGTCTGTTAAGTCAGCACTTTCTTTTGAGAGAAAAATCCCTGAGTATGTACATTTTAAGTCTTTGAATGATTAGTTAGAACTTTATTGTCAACTCTTAATGGATATTTCAGGGTTTCTCATCCTTTTAAGTATTAGCTTGTATGAAGACCTTTGTTCGTGGAGGATTCCACTCCAGTGTTGTTCTGTCCACAGCAGTTAAAAAGAACATTTGAGACCTTCCTTTCCTGTTGTCCTCCCAGCTTTACAAAGTTATGAGTAATACCATTGGATAAAGAATGCTGATTTATGCAAAGTGCATGCATGTCTGAGCATTAGTCCTACCTGGCTAAATCTTCCTCATGAGCAGCTTGTGTGTAACATGACAGCAGCTGCTGGAAGCAGCAATGAGGTCCAGGACATGTTGTGAGGCTCACAGACTTCACATTATGAATGTCTTAATAGTCATGCAAACTCTGTAGGTGTTTTGTGTTCTGTTCTGATGGAAACTCCAGTTATGAAATGGATGCATCATCCTGGGCTGGGTTTTAACACTGAGCAGTGCTAGTGCTGTCCCACATGTTGCACAGTCTGTCAGGAGGAGCTGGTGAGGGCAGCCCTGCAATTACACGTGCAGTCCTGAATGAAACATGACTGAAGTGCATACATGTTCCTCATTTCTAAATAGACTGTGCAAGTGATGCAGACCGAAAAGGGAATTACAGGCAGGTCCCCTTTCCTGTTTCTGTATGGAAACTACAGAAAAAAAAATAGAATTGACAAATTGATCCTTCTTTCTTAAGATGGATTATATGAGAAGGAAGAGATCTTAAAACCTTGAGCAGTCAGTATGATGTAAATAATTACTGTTTTGTGCTAAATCTAACATAGGGCTCTGCATTAGCGTGAGGGTTCTGTAAACCTTTACTTGATAATACTAAATCAAATTCTCTCTTTCCCTAGAGTATGAAGAGACAGTAATATCACTCTTTGACTGTGGACTGTTTGAAAATATACTGACAAATATTCATTCAGGTACGTGAGCGCAGCTGTCAGAGCAGCAGCAGCAGTTGCCCCGGGGTTTGGCACTGAGGCTGCTTGTCCAAGCATTTTGATAAAATGACCATTGAAAATGAAAATTCCAAAGAACTTTCTTCCAGCATTATCTAAACAACTGAAACAAAGCCACTGGTACTGGAATCTTTAGAAGCAGTGCTAGAGCTGGCTGGCTGACCTGAAGGGGGGAGGCAAGTCACAGTTCCACAGCTCTCAAAGACCTGTCCCTCCTGCAGGGTGCTCACCCATCCGGCATCTGCAGGTTATTGCCCTTCCTCCTCCACAGTTGCGTTAAACTGTGTTTAGTTCAGAGTGTTAAACACTTTGAGCAGAACTGATGTGGACTTGATGGCAGTTTTGATGGAGTGGTCAAAGTGAAATGAAAACAAGGGCAGGAGCAGTTGCTCGGGACCACCAGTGTGGAAGGGAATTTTGCGTTGTGGATTCTGCTTTCAGCTGTTGTAAGCACCAAGGTTAAAACTGTTTTTCAGACAGGCAAGTCAAGTCTCTTACTCTGTTTCCCTCTGACAGGTAGCAGCCTTCTTCTAACTTCTGCTTTAATTTATCTCTGTGAAAAGGGAAATGCTGAGGTTCAGTGCATGAAGGTGATGTTTGGTGATGTTTGCAGTTTCACTTTAACTTGATGGAAAAAGCCAGGTGCCTTTCTTGCCTCCTGTTCTCACATTTAAATTCCCCTTCTGGAAACAGGAGCAATGGGTGTTGCAGTTATTGGAGACAGAGTTCCACCAGCGCATCATCTGAGGGCATTAACACATCTCTGCTCAGAACTTCTTTTATGATGCAGCTGTGGATCACACTTGGTTCTGTCACAGCTGCATCAATTATTTGATCCTTTTTTCAGCTTACAGGAGAAATTCTTGATAGTGGCACTTACAGACACACAGCCATGTGATTCTTGTGTATAAGTCAACTCTCTCCAGTTCCCTGCTACATGAGTGGCACAGTTCTTCCTGTACTTCAAAATCTTCTTTTCTGATACTGTCAGCGTACTTTGAATGTGAAGATCAAAAATGGAAACACACATCAAGGCTGATTCCAAAACTGATTCAAGAAGAGCTCTTAAAAAGAACCAGTGAGCTTCCAATATACGGTGACAAAGTGGTGACTCTCTTGCTTTGTGTTTTCTTCTGATGTACCGATACTTCGGCTAGTCCTTGTGTACAGGACACAGTCCATCTTTTCATTAAGAGACCAGGCATAGGGGGTGTTAGACTACAGCCTCTGCTGCAGAAAGGCAGAGTTAGACTAAGCCTATGAATGTTAATGCATATATAATGTGTATTTTGAATTAATAATACTTACATACAAATGAAAGCTTTTCTCACTCTCTTTTTTGTAATAGGAACAGAAGAAAAAATCCAGGAACTTCTGGAAAGCAGAAAAAAACTGGATACTAAGATTGAGCTACTGCAGGACTTGAAGGAAGTCGACCTTCTTACCCAAGAGAACACTGCGAGTACATCTAGTACAATGTCTGAATAACCCCTGAGTCTGTCAGTAGTGGTGTCAATATTTAGGATTTTTTAATGGTAGAAACCACAGAGCCCGTCTGGTCAGTGTCTGAGTAATTCCCTCTGGCCCTCACCCCTACCCCAAGATAGGGATACAGGCAAGAAGTGGGTGTTTTACTCATTTTTATACCTCACTGTTGCAATAATTTTAAGTTGTCCCTTTAACTTTTCCCCTGGAGCAATGAGCATTACACACCAAATGTTAGCTTTTTTAAAGCTCAGTAAAACCCTCCATTGAAGACTTTTGTTTCCTCTCAGACAAGGGACCACCAGCTGCCACAGAACACTTGTTAAACTCACTTCAGCTGTGGGAGCCCTCTTCTGACTGTGCTGTAGCTGCTTCACTGTCTGCAGGACAGTGATGGTTTAAGGATCATATTGCTGCTTCAGCTTTCCAAAGAAGATAAAATTAGCAGAACTTGCACTCAAAGAAGCCTTCTGAATTATAAACAGGAGTTTGTTTTTTTAATTCAATGATTATTGATTGACTGCTCAATGTATAACTTTTTCTGCTATAAGTGTTTGCAAGCAGACCCAAAACAGTTGGGCATCATACTCTAAACAACATGTAAAATGCATCAAAGAACAAACTGTGTTTTCCTTTCACTATTAAAAAAGGATATGATTTCCATCTGTTTTGTCTTTAAAAAGATGTTTTGAATACAAAAAGTATTGTTTAGCTACAAAAGGGTAAGTTAACAAAATAAAATGTTTATAAGAAAGCTGTGTGTTTAGTCAAACTCCCTTGCCCCATGGGCCACACCAGAGGATACGGTGTACTTTCACCCCATGATTCAGCAGCACCTTGCCTCGGTCGCAGATCCAGAGTGATCTGTTGGTTGTTAAACACTTGTACTTTCTCCATGACTGGTAAAAAGTCCTGTTCTCTATGAACGCGGTGATGGAAAGTAACAACGTTCACAACATGAGCTCCTGAAGAGAACTATGAGCCATGGCCCCCACAAAACAAAATACCAGTATTTTCACTTGTTCACACAGTCAGGCCTGCTGGCTGTGCAGGGCTAAAAATACAACCTTCTGCTTCCACCAGCAACTCCACCTGCAACAGTCTTGTAGTATGGTGTCCCGGATTCAGCAGCAGCAGTCATTTTTCTCCTTCACAGTAGTTGGTTCAGTGCTGTGTTTTTGACTTTCAGCCTGGGAACAGCGCTGATAACACCGATGTTTTCAGTTGTTGCTCAGTAATGTTTGCTCTGACCAAGGACTTTGTGAGTCTCATGCTCTGCCAGGGAGGGGGGAAGCTGGGAGGAAGCAGAGACAGGACACCTGACCCAACCTAGCCAAAGAAGTATTCCATACCACAGCACGTCATGCCCAGTATAGAAACTGGGGGCAGTTACCTGGAAGGGCAAGTTCACTGCTCAGTCGGGCAGAGTATTGGTTGGCTGTTGGTAAGTGGTTGTATACTCTTCCCTTGTTATTTCCCTTATTATTATTAGTATTGTTGGTAGCAGTAGTGATTTGTGTTCTACCTTAGTTACTAAACTGTTCTTATCTCAACCTGTGGGAGTTACATTCTTTTGATTCTCCTCCCCATCCCTCAGGGAGGGGGGATGGGAGGGTGGGCAGGGGGAGTGAGAAACTGCATGGTTCTGATTTATGGCTGGGCTTAAACCATGACACATGGAGCTTGGATTTATCTGCTATTGGGAGGCAAAGATACAAATTTTTAGGGAAAGACTTAAAAGCTCACATGAGCTCTTTTTCACTATTTACTGACAAGCTTCAGAGCAGCTCAGAGGACAAGTCCTGGACTCTTGTGTTTCACCCCCTGCCAAGCTCAACCTTTAGCCTAGAGTTTGCAATCCAAAACAAGTTGTTTATTAGAAACATTTCTGACACATTTTCAAGCATTCTGTCAGCCTGTCCTAGGCTGAGCTCCAACATCATGCTGTAGAAGCTCCCTGGCCTCTCTCAACCACCCAAAATTCTAGGCTCTGCAAAGTCACAACCTCAGACTTAGACCTGCAGTTAACCTGAACTCCAACTCTGACGTTCCAGGTCCTCTGCTTTACTCTGTAGCTGGTGCAGATGTAGCACCTTAAAAGTATTCAGTAAAAATAGGAGGCTGTGTCATACATAGGTGCTGTAAGGTTAAAGTCACATAGAAAGAGACATAGTTTGTCAGCACTGGTGTCTACAAATAAAGTTACCCTTGTCTGAAGGTATTTGTCAAGCACAGTGAAACTGGTAAGATTCAGCCATACCTAGGCTTTGGGGTTGGGCTAACTTTTTCTTTCAGGTAAAGCAACTTCTATGCTGTAGGTAACACAAAAAGCTTGCCAGTTTCTTCAAAGGCCAAAGCAGTTCACTAGTGAACAGGTATAAAAAAAAAGTTAATTTTATTACATGTAGTTCACATTTAGATGACACTTAAATGCAAAACCCCTGCTTTCAGAACAGTGTATCCCTTCCCTTTCAAGGGAACTGATGCAATCTGGAGTCATTCAAGAAGAAATTTTTTCCATTAGCCATTACAAATATTGCTTGAACAGATTATGTGAAGTATACATTGCAGCTTATATTAAGGTATACTCAAATACAGAGACTGACTTCTGATTAGATTTGCTAGTTACCCCTTTCTTCAAAGTCACTCACGTAGGCTTTGTGGATGGATTATTTGTGCACACTTTTCTAAGCACCAGATGCTTGGTTAATTACACGCAGCAAATGGCAAAGTCATTCACAATCATGCAAATGCCGTATGAGATTTCCATGCCATTTGCTTCTCTATAATCCCAGGGAGTTAATTATTTAAGTGACAGTCAGACTATTCTCCAAGCCCCAAAGAAATTGAAAAGTCTTGAGAGGCAGTGCTAGAACTCTGATTTCCCAGGCTAAAGAGGCATCCTCAACACTGGCTGGTAGCTTCTGCACACCACCATGTGTCCTCTCTCCAGCTGAAATCTTGAACTGGTTCCACTATCCAGGTTTGCTAAATGCAAGTGAATATTTTGCTTGATATTTTATAACAGTTCACTCTTGAGCATGGAAAACTTTTGTTTCCACTGTGGCTTTTCATGTCTTCTGGTATAAAAGACTAGGCAACACTCACTTTTACCTGTACAGTTACAACATCCTGTTATAACTGCAGAAAATCCCTGCAAACATCCATAACTTGCAGCCTCATTTCAGTTCTTAAAGGCTCCACATTTACTGGCTTTAGCAATGAATTCCTTTAGCAGAGGACCATCCATTTGCCAAAATGCTGTGGTTTGTGTCACTTCCGTCAAATGATTGACACAAAACTTAAAGCAGAATTCCTCTAAGTCCTAAACAGAAAACAGAAAAGAAGAAAAAAATCTTATTATCTTTGCTTTCTCCAGGACAGAAAATGACATTCAGGCACAAATGCCAGTACATGTTCTATTTTTACAGATGAGCCAAACACATTAACCCAGAGGTTCCCAATGTTTTTCCCTCAAACAGTCACTATGTGAATGCAACACAAAATAATAATTCTACCCACATATGATGGTTACAAGGGGCACAGTAGCCACAACTCGTTCTCACTATGTAGCTGCAGTCACTAAAATCAGCTGTTATGAGCAATATGTATTTTAAAAGTTTCCCCACTTTAAGAGTTTCACCTGCACTCACTGACATTTACTAAAATACAATGCAAACAGGAGACCTCAGGGTAATGATATATAACCAAGACTGTGGATTTAGAAAATTCAGCTCTTTTGTTCCATAACAAACTGAAATCTATCTGTAAGGTTGCTTCTTGCTTAGTTAAGGGCTCAACTCAGGGCTTGAAGTTGCATGTCCCAGGATCACCGCAAGCATATACTGACTGGATAGTTTTAAAGCTAAGTTTAGGCAGAAGGCCTCTCTGTGCCTTAGAAACAGACTCTTGTTATAAGGAGGATTACAAAATAGCAACTCCCCACCCTGTTCTAATTCCTCTATTGTGTTTTAAGTCTGTAGAACTAGCACTTCACTTGTGAGAACACTTCCCTTCCTCAGCTGCTCAGCACCTGGGGCACTGCAGTAAGGCATAATACATTTGCAGAGCTCTTTTAGCCACTGATTAATATTCACAATACTGAACACTACAGCAACTGTGTGCCAGTGAGAGTTCTTGACACAACAACAATATAAAAATATATCCTGGCCTAAAACCAGGCATTCTGAAGCTGCAGATCTTGGCTTGTGTGGCATCTGTGCAACAAAAAAAAGACAAGCTTATTAGAACTGAACACCGACGGGCTTCTTGGTTTTAAAGAACAGAATGAACTAGCATTTGTAACAAAACTACATCATACACATTACAATAGTTTGCACTGCTTTATTTAAAAAAAAAATCATATTCCAAGTCAATGCAACAAAAGCATACAATAAACATATTGTAATAATAGTAATTTTGGAATATTTAAAAGTTCTGTATTGAAAAAAAAGGCTGAGTTTCATGTGCAGATTGATGCACTCCCAGCAAACTGTCTTTGAAATACAGGCTTAAGTGAATAAAGGCACAAGTTACATCCAAGGATTATTTTAAGAGCTACCACAAGCAGCCACATCTGACCTAATTGTAGCCACTTCAACTCAGTCAGTCACCAAAAGAAGTACAGGAAGAGTGAAGCAGCTTCTTTTAACTGTAGTCTTCTAGATACAGTTCCTTGAATGCACTATATCACCCAAGCAATTTCAAGCTCCCATCCAGCATTACTGCATGCAAAAACCACTTTTTGTTTAAAAAACAAACCCCAGGTGTCACCCATTCTCTCCTCGATGTACCATTTAAGCCTATGGTTCTAAATTCATTTTGCTAGTGAGGTACAGCCAAGGCACAGTAACTGGATTTCTTCTACACTTTAAAAGCAGAATCAATCACACACTCAACACCCACCCCGCAAACAATCTTTTGAGCCTAAAATATGGAAATCTTCCTATTTTCCATGAAGTCGCACCAAAGAAATTGTTATTCACAGTAGAGCTGAAGCCACAATTCAGATACTAACACAGCCCTTTAGGTAAGGTGTATCAAAAAAGCAACACAACAAGGCTTTGAAATAAGTTAGGGCACCTACATGCCAGTCACTGGATATTAAGCACAAGAAAAAGCAATGAGCTGATAAACTGAGTACCAAAACTGCTTTATAAGCATAAGTAGCAAGCCAACCAAAGTTGCAAACATGATGTACAGATATTATGCTGAACACAAATAGCCACAGCAAGACCAGGAATACATCCTGGTTAGTCCATGAAGCAGCATGTTAGTGATGTAGTAGTGAAGTCAGATATGGTGCAATAGTGCAGTTTCTCTAGCCTTCCCCCCTTTCACACACTTGTTCTCTGTCCTCAACATTTATCAGGCCCACAAAGCAGTTCTTATCCTGCCATTTTGTCATACTGTGAAGACTGAAAGTGTATTTAACTGTAGCTAAATCAAACCAAGCCAACAAAAGAAAGAAACCTAAATGCACTCAGTCCCCAAACCCACCACCACCATATGACAACACACACAACACATAACCTTACACCTTAGTAACTTCAGGCTTAAGACTGCTTTTCTCAGGGTTAGTGGTTTTGTTTTGTATTTAAACCCCTCCCGTTTCAGAGTTAGTGTTTCAGATTTTTGAGTCATCTTCATCTCCCCCTAACAGTAATTCAGGAAGTTTGGCACAGCATCATAACCTTTTACCATGAAATTACACAACGCAAACATTTACAGATAATGAGTCTCAGCCTGGAACTTCAGTCATCTTTAGCTATCTGTGTACTAGTCTACCTTCCCAGTACTGGTTTATAGGGGTGGAAGACGACACATGTCTCATGGCAAATACAGGGTTTTTTTAAGTTCAATGTTCTCAAATTCTGACAATGGGAAACAGCATTATCTGAGATAGTAAAGGAGCAAGCTTACATGAAAAAATAACTGGCAGCTTTTCTCCATAGTTTAAGTCAGAAAGCAGCCACCTATTTAAGAGACTGAAGTTTAGAAGTTTACCTCTGCATCATATCTGACAGCAGCAGAGAGCAATGAAAATGCATTTTCCACAGTAATTCCTCGCTTGATAATATGCTGACACAGTTTTTTCAGTCTATTTTCACAGTACGAAGTAGCCAAATCCAAAAGCCCTGCAATTAAAACACCATTGTACATTAGTCTGTTGTAATGATCTCTGCTCTTTGAACAGCAGCTTATGCTCCCAGGGTACAGATTGCATCTGCACTCTGTGTGCAATGTTCTATGGCTCTGTAAGATGGTTTTTGCAAGTGGGTCACTACTCAGGAAAATGAATTTTACCCTTACACAAGAAGAAAGGCCTTTTATTGCCTCATGCCATAATCCTTTTAATCTCTCTAAATACACAAGCTGTTCTACTGCTTTGCATACCTAACTGCTTGGGAGAGTGAAAATGTCACAGAACAAGCAGCACAACATGAGCAAAAAGCTACCATCACAAAAATCTGTGCCTGAATTTCGGCTTGCTCTTTGCTCTGCTGTCCAGATCTACTGAGATTCTTCGATATTATCCTGAACAATAACTGACTCAATTTAGTAAAATATTCAAGTATTTGAACCCAAACAGTTTCTCTCTCAAACTTGAAAAAAATGCTCACAGATTATTTCTAAATATGCACCAGTTTTGCCATGGTACATTTGCTACAACAGTATTTTTTAAGACAGGTTAACTAATCACCAGTAAAATACATTATAGGACAGACCAGAAGCTTGCATTAATATATATATATACCGCATTCTCTGCCTCAGTTTTTCTGGATGCTGTTTTCTAACATAATTGGACCATAAGCAATACCTATTGCATCTTCAGGCGGAAGGTCCACACTGTCTGTATACAAGTACTCAAGAAAGGCACGATACACAGGATAAGAAAACTGGTCTATTTCTATCACTTCCTTCATATCCTCATTCCAGTATGACTGGAACATAGTTCTGAAGTGTTCACACCTAAGAGACAAAGACATAATCTGGAAAACTATTATATGAACACATGAACGTAACATTACAGTCCCCCTGAAATACATATTTGGGGCACTCTGCAATATTCACAAATATTTTACCATACTCCATCACAGCCAGTGGTCCACATTTTGGTTCCTAATACTGTGGGCATTGTTACGCATCAAGATAAAACTCTTATTTGATCTATGATACAGAAATGTCTATGTATTCCTTGCAATCAGACCAACTTAACAGAATTCTTTGTCTTGGGAACAACAGATAGGCTTAGTGAAAATTGACTATGGACCATTTTAAGACAAGAGTTTTGATTCAACTCTTTTCACAATCACTTCATTTAAAGTTATTATGGATACATAGATATTATATATTACAGATTTAGAAGTCCCTCCCTACCCTTTACTTCCCCCCACCTTAGGTTTGATACTAAGAGTTTATACAGAATAACCAAAAGCTGTGAAACATGACCACTACCTGATTTTCAGAACAGCTTTGTGGACATGGATATACTTTCCATCCACACGGAACTTTAGGTCTGAGGTTTCTGGGCTGTCAAACTCTTTCTTCAGAGACTCTGCTACTGTTAAAAAGTCCTCATGCTCTACAGAAAGAATTTTAAAACAAACAAAAACATGTTAAGCATCTTAGAACATACACATCACTAACTAATGCTAGAAGCTCAACTAAGAGCATGTTAAGGAAAATAGGTCAGTATTAGAGCTCCACTGGCTTAAGAGGTGAGATGGGAGGAATGAATTAATCCAATACCATTTCCTGTTGGCAAGGACTGCTCCACACCAGCTACAGGCAGCAAGGGTCAGCAGTTCCCATTCCAGCTCATTGCACAGAGGTAGCAGAACACTATGGAAAACACCTGAAGAACTTTCTCTTTCTTCTCCTGGGCACCACTCATGAGGTTGCCAGCCTCCTCGCAGCTCACTGCTAGCGCTAGTGCTACTCAGCTCTGCTCCACAACCTGCAAACTACCTCTGCAGCTGCACACTGCTCTTAATGGGAGTCCTACAGCATCACCTGTAACTCGAGACACAGTGTACAGTACTCCAGCTGCATTGACATGGTGTGATCTGAACCTAAACAGTAAGAAAATGTGTTACCAGTTGCCACCTGTTTATGCTGGCAGACTGGATATAGCCTGCAGGTTGTCTGTCAAGGTCTTTGCCAAGGCTCAAGAACATGAATTCTCACTGACACCATTATACTCAGTTTCTTAGTCAATTATGACAACACAAAACCTAACAGCAGTGCTGTTGAAGAAGAGTGACAGGAGATACTGTGCGCTTGGTACAACCAAGGACACAGGACTTTGGCAATTTTGGAAGTGGATTAAAGCTCTCAGCTCTTTGACAGTCCTTTATATTAAGGCCCATGGCACTGGCCCCACAGGGGTTCCATTCTATGTCTCTAGAAATCATATAAGAGTTGCAGCACAAGATGGCTCAGACTTGTGATAAAATAAGATCTCTGAAGTTCTAGAAAAACTAATTTAAGCCACTATTTGAAGCTTATACTGATGCATCTTAAAAGTGTGTTTCAAAACACATGGCCTCTAAGAAGCAAAGTATGGAAAAGAAAAATAAGTGGATTTCCACTACAGTGGGATGTGGTCTACCTCCTGTGTCCCACAGGACTGCAGATTATTCATCCATACACAATCCACAAATTACCTTTCACCATTCGGGACAGCTGAATTAGTTGGCATTTTAAAAGGAATACTGCTGTAACAAACTGCTGTAACACACAAGTCATGTTTGTGCCACAAAGACCACACACTCCTACAATTTACACAGATCACCCACAGAACCTGCAGCTCACCAGGGCTAACTAAAGCATGCTCCAATCCCTCTCCATTTGCTCATGTGATTTTTCTTCCTAGGTCATCAGCTTAGCTTAAGCTAAACAGCAGATTAACTTTCACTCCAAATACCTTAAATTCATTCCTCAAAAAAGGCTGCAGATTTGTACTTCACCACAGCCAATCCTGAGTGACTGATTCATTTTTCTGGCAGAGCAATCATAACTGGAAGCAGAACAATAACCTTCATGCAGAGTTAGCTCTCACTAACAAAAAAAACCCCAAACATAGAAAGAAAAAACGTTTTTTTTTAACTTGTATGAATAAAAAGGTGGGGAAGATGGAGATTAAAAATACCCCCACAATTAATGCTTTTGGTTTAAATATTCAGTAAGTAGAATTATCAGAATAAGAAGGGAATAACCCCCGACAGCTGAGAGGAGTTAAAAAGCAAATACAAAAGTTAAACCACGTTCTTGTACTCAGTCAGGGAATACTTCATAAAAACCAAGAACTTGAGAGGTAGTGAAAATGGGGAGATTTATTCATTTAAACAGTCTTTACTATCAGCAACAGGCAATGGACCTGACAACCATCAGACCTCTACAGAGGACAAGACTAACAGCTATCCCAGAGGATTAGAAAATGGAGAAAGCGAGAGTAGGATAAAACAAGACTTGGATTTACCCAGAAGCAGATCACTCCAAGCTAATCTTTTCTGTCTAGTAAAACTATTCAGTTTTTATCTATAGATGAGATGCTGGTATCTGTCCTTTATGAACATGATAACATGGCTAAATGAAAAGTCAGAAAAGGTAGAGAACCAGGGTTAGAACAAATCACATGCAAAGTTAAAGACTGAGCCTTAGGATGTGATCAGTCCACAAAAACAATTTTGTACAGGAACTAACAAAATTAGGATCTGTTGTCAATATGAAATCAGATTAGATCTCCTAAATGATCTTAAGAACTGAAACAGCAGGTCGAAAATGAAAACATCTTAACGTTTTGAGCATGAAGACTTCACGTTTTCAAGGAAATGGAAGAGCAAGCTAAGCACTTCATAGCATATTTGGAGTCAAAAAAGAATTAGCAGAATGTGAATCAAAGATAATCAAGAAGAAAGGATTGGGCTTATTTGTTGGTCACAGAGAGTGCATCCCAAAGTGCAATCTAAGGTAGCATAAAAAGAGAGTTCCAACAGAGGTCTATTAGGGTCTTGTTCTAGAGGGACTTCTATTTATAAATCTACCTGTCTTTGAATAAAAGTCAAACTAAATCAAGTTGAGAGAAATCATCTCAAAAAATGAAAACCTGGAATTCTGTTACTTTACTTTCCTAACATGAAACATAAGAGAGAGATTCAATCCTTCATATTGCCAGTTCACATTGCCAGTTCTCCTTAAAACAGGAGTGGATCCTGTACTAATCACTACTAATGTACACAAGAGATTACTGCACTGGCTGCCATGTTAGAGCTTATTCTCACCTACTGACAGAAGACGCCACATAACAGCCGGGGTAGCAAAGCAAGCAAACACATCGTCAGTGCAGGCAAAGT
>JBCJKH010017006.1:18001-31302 GCA_039877255.1 Loriculus beryllinus
CACTGGCCCCACATGTACACTTGGCCACTCTGGGTCTTGGCAGCCGACGTGTGAGCAGAGTGGCAGGCGGCAATCTCCACAACCCTGTGAACAGAAGAACCCTTGTAAGATACTTACAGGTACAGAATCAAGTGACTTTCCAAATGCCTCACCAAAATAACAGCCAACCAAACTATGCATCTACACTCCTGTACTTCTTTCTTTGCCCGGCATGAATGTGATACTGTTTGAATACATATTTAAAAACTGCAATGACATTTTCAGATTGCTTGTAGATTTTACTATACTCATGTATTGCTTCAATGATGTCATTCTCATCATCTGACATTCCTCCTTTTCTTCCATAAAGATGGGAAAGAGATGAAAAACCCCTGAAGTTCTGGTTTCCCCTTTAAAACCAATGCACATCACTTTTTCTCAAAAATAAATGCTTATGGACCTTATGAAGCTTCCAGTTCCAGAATAAGCAGAAAACACTTTTCAAAACCTCTCTCAAACAGATGTAAAAATCATCTCACATTAAGTTCTTTGGTGTTTTTCAATAGATGCTTTATTAAGAAACCCTTCTACCTCCCTCTTTTTAACACCCCCCCCCTTTTTTTCTTATTCTTATTTAGACAGAGATGTGACCTGCTGCTTGTATTTCTGCCTCCTTATTTTGCTGTTAGTTTCCTTTCCTCAACACTGAATTTCAGCAGGGAACATGGGCAGTGTTTCATTAGAGGGGAGGTGAACACACGCACACTTCACATTCTTGAGAGCTATGGTTGTTTTTCAAATGAAGTCTATATAGTATTTTCACCCACCTCAAGCAGTCCCTTAAAACAGTAGAGCTACTGATGCACACTTATCTATTCTGTTCTCTCACTGCTCAGGCAACCCCTACCTTGCCACCTGAAACATTACAAGAACTTAGAAGAACCACACTTCCATTAAAAAGGACTGCAAGGATGCTTCCAGTGTCTCTGTTTACAGGATAAGCAAAAACCAGGGGAAGTTCCAGTGTTAGTTCAAAATAAAAGCTACACTTTCCTGGTTTTATTCTATGCTAAAAATGCATCAGAGGATTTCACGCTTTTGTGCCAGAAACAGATCAACTGGAACAAATAAATGTCTTTCCAAGCAATCTAAGGATGTACCTATCAAAATGTTTGTTCCTTTACAGAACAATAACATGGAGAGCTAGCTTTTTGGTGAAAAGGTTTTTTAGCACAAAGCCCAAACTGTAAGTGCGAATTTTTTTTCAAGATAAAACACAGGAAGAATCTCCAATGACTTTCAGTGTATGTATCAGTCATTTCTGGCACATAAAAGACTAACAGGTTATTTTAAACCACTGTCAACTTCAGAACTTCTTTGCAACATTATGGTATTTCAGCATCTCTGCAAGAGACATCATAAAGCAAATTATTTCAGGGACAACTTTCTATCTTAACTGTCCACCTAAACTACTTCCTTCCCAAACTTTCTTCCCTTAGCAGAACAGATTCTTATTTCCAGGGCAAACTATACTATACTTGAGAAGTGTAGTAGAACATGTATTGTAACACATACATAGTACATGTACTGAATACTTACAGTACGTGTACAGGATAACACGTTAAGCAAATACTTCACATCAGAATTCAGGAAGCTGACCTTCATAGCTGCTCCTCCAAGCTAACACAAAATAAAGTCTAAAAGTTCTTTACAAGCTATATGTGCAATATTCTTAGAGATATATGCCACTTAGATATCATATGCCACTTCCTAAGGAACTGTCACCAGCATTACCTATAAATGACAAAAGAGTTCTATAAATAAAAAGATCAGAAGAAGCAGCAGTAACATGCTTCATGGGAAATGACAGCTCACCCATTTACAGCACTGTTTCCAAGGGAGCTGCATCAAGCAAGATGAGTAAGTGTAAGTGACTTACATCACCCTTAGGTGCCAAGCAGAAATTTTATATTTTCTCTCTCCTTTAGTCACTGAACAAATGCCAGCTTTATTACAGTTCCACGCTTGAGTTCACATACACAGTACTAAATGCAACAGTTTCTCTTAGCTCACTCAAGAAATAAACTGCCAAGAAAACAAAGGTGATCTATTTGCAGACACACACATTTCTGTTTCAGTGCTTTTTAAAATAGTATTTCATTTTGCTATGCTAGTGTCAGTTCCTTCACTGACACGCCAGCCTAACCTCAGTGGTTTCTATTGCAACGGTTCCTTTCTTCTTTCCCACCTCCACTCCTTTTTAAGCTCTTAAATAATCTCAGTTCTGTGCAGCTTTTCATTTAATGTTAAGTGTGAGAAACAGGGAAAATAGGAATGGCTTCCCAGAAAGGCAGTTCAGACATGGAGGACAAAAACCAACCACAAATGCTTCTAAGTTAAGTGGAGATTACAAATCAAGAGATTTACAGGTTAAGGAATTTATGGATTAAGAGGTTTCCAAACTGAGGTATATTAATCTATAAGTATACACATGGGCCCAGAGAATGGGACCAAGGCCCAAGCTTGTGGTGAACAAACGCCATCCTAAATATGAGGATGACAAAGGTGCTGGAAGAAGGGGTAAAAAGGTAAGGGCAATTCTTTTATGAGTCTAGGAAACTAAGAAACTATAAACTACTAACTGGTACAACTGATGAAAGTATTGTTATCAGTCCTTGGCTCTAGCAACCTTGCAAATTGAGTGGTTTACATGGCTTGTCAGCCTTTCAGAAAACTGTTTTTTCCTCATGTCACTTCCTACAAAGGCAGTGCTTCCTTCCCCCTTCTTTTTATTTGTTAAACATAGGCCTCAATACAGCTTAAAAGCTTGGCTTGTTGATTTCATAAATGCTATTTTTTAACCAAAGCAACCATATTTAGAATAGCTTAACAGTCATTCGTTATCTTTCAGTATGAGGTAAATACAAAGCATGTTTACTTTCAATAATCATTACAGATAGTAAAAAGCATTCAGTCTATAGTAAACAGCAAATTACCATTCTTTCCTATGCTTTTAACATTTGCCATAGAAAAACAATCCACCATGCCCTACACTAGCATGCTTCAAGTGCTAGAGACTGCATAACACATGCTCAGATTTATCAATCCAGAAACAGCATCAGCAAGATTACCTTTCTTTTTCCATCATGATCTGCACTGGGCTTAGCTGGTTACTTTTATTGCCAGCTCCCAGCTGCCCATAAGTGTTAGCTCCCCAGGCATAGAGCAAGCCCTCATCTGTTAGTGCTAGTGTGTGTGCATAGCCACAGGCAATCTGTAAGTAAATATATAAGCATTACTACTAAAAAAAACAGAGATGAGAAACACAATTATAGCACACACTGCCTTAGTCTAGCTGATGTTAAATTTCTCAGGCATTCTTCACTTAGCATTACAATGTATTATTTCTCAGTATTTAAAGCTAACAAAATACATTAACTGTAAATACCAGAGAAGTCCCAAATTCATTAAATTAATGTTCATTGGTTACTCCTAAATTATTTACTACACTTTTGCAAAGTCTCCCTAGCTTTTACTTGCTTTCAGTTGCAGAATCGTCACATAAACAGTGAACTGTGTCATCATGTCCTGTAACTCTGAAATACTTTCAGAATTTGGTTTTTTGAATACAGTATAAACTATGAGAACTGCAGGTCAACAGCCAACAACCATTCAGCCCAAGTTATCACATGAGGCTCCACAGAACCTTACTAAAACCCTAGGAAGTCCCAAATTTTAGTTTGACTCTTTAGCTGGGGAAAACAAAAACAACCCACCAACAAACAACCTAACCCACACCACAACTCATTTTCCTTTTCCCTCTCACTTCTGAAGGACTAATTAGACTATTTACATAGAACACAATTTGAACACCTTGTTCCCCTTCTTTTCTTATCTTTGCCTAGTGCATTTTGTTCAGGTTTGTAACAAAAAAGCAATTTGCATCCATAGCATAATTTACTCACAGTTACACTAGCTAACTTTAAATCATTCAGAACATTTACAAAAGCAAGTATTTTACAGCTTACTTGCACTTTTCATAAGTCTAAAAAAACTTAATTAAAAAAAAATCAGTATTTGAACTGTGAGATCTAGAGGCAGGTGTATGATTCCAAAGATACCATTTTAGCAGACATTAGTAACATGAATGCATTTTGATTCCCACATTAGACATACCTGGAGTATACACACGCCATGTAACGCTGCCACTCTGCATGGTGTTAGTTGATTGCCATTGTTTCCAAGACCTAGCTGACCATTACCATTGTAACCCCAGCCGTACACCTGATTGCAAAAGGAAAATGAAAAAAATTAAACAAAGCCACTCCTCAGCAGAAATACAAAACATTTAAGACTTAGTATCAAACAAGTCAGAAAAGTACATCTTAGGAAAAAAAAACCCTGTACATTGCTTCAAGAGCAGGATCAAGAAGGCTGAAAGACATTAAATATACTACGACTGACTGCATTCAACTTTTCCATCCTCTGTTTAAAATATATTTGTCATTGAAGCACTAGAAATTTTGCAATAAGCTTACAATACACCAAAATATCTCCCATAGTGTCAACATTTCATTTGACTTCTACACTTTCCTTTCTCATTTTTACTTTCTTTTTTAAATAAAACAATAAATTAGTTACTCTGATCAGCTGGTTAGCTACTGGATTAGTTTAAACTGAAGTTCCCAGCTTGGCTCTGTTTTTTACTTTAGTTACAGTGTACATATCAAGACAAAAATATGTCTTATATTTACAGTGTTACAGTGGACATATCAAGACAAAAATATGTACAATGAAAGCTTATCTCAACCCCAGAGACTTTTACAGTCCCCCCAGCCACAAAGAAATGCTACACTTTGAGTTTGATGAAATGTAGTAAAATTGAGGTTACAGTTCATACCTAGAAGCAAGATAGCACCATAAACCTCAGTGGAACAGAACAGTTGCACAATACTAGGATAATGTGCAAACGCTGGGTTCAGTTTTATTGCTGGCAATCAAGCCATGTGTTTAAGAATCGGAATAAATCAGTGTATTCTCACAGAAAGATTAACTATTTAACTCAGCACACTTTCAAAACTTAATGTAATTAAGACATCTGTTAAAGAATCTGTTGAAGACAGTATTTCCCATTAATAGCAGAATTTTCCTTAAATTTATCTCACAGAAGTTATCTATATAACTCTATCAACACAACTCTGTAACTTCAGCACTCCATGTCAGCATCTCTCCATGTTCAGAGGTTAACCTTGTAAATTCATGTAACAGAGACCATGAGAACACAGCAATACTTACCTCGCCATTGTTTACTACAGCCATGGAGGAGGTCTGACCACAGGCAATGCCAACTACCACTTTACCCTGTAAACAGTTTGAAACTCTACGAGGAGTTGGCTGGTTTGCTGTAGATCCAGATCCAACTTGACCACAGTTATTATAGCCCCAAGCATACAACTGCCCATAAAAACAAACAAAAAATGCAGTTTAAGCCATAATAATAGTAATGATAGTAACAAATTATAATCTTACTGTAATCATTATCAGACAGAGTAAACTATCCTACTGAACAAGCTAAAATGCTTAAAATTAAATTTCAACAGCTGAAAATTATAAACCAGCAATACAACTGATCTAGCAAATATGAATATAGGACTTTTTTCAGCTTCTTGCTACAGAACTGGAGTATCTGACTACAACAGAAAAACAAAGGAACATATTTCTGTATTAAACATAAGTCAGATTACAAGACAGAGAACACAGTGAGTGGACTGTTCCCATCACAGCTACTATGAAGAAGGAAGCATAAGGAAGACATTCTTTACTGTTAGGGTAGTGAAACACTGGAGCAGGTTGCCCAAAGAAGAGGTAAATGCTCCATCTCTGGCAGTGTTCAAGGCCAGGCTGGACAGAGCCTTGGGTGACACAGTCTAGTGTGAGGTGTCCCTGCCCATGGCAGGGGGGTTGGAACTAAATGATCTTAAGGTCCTTTCCAACCCTAACCATTCTATGATTCTATAATAAGAAAATGAGTTCTATCCCAGCCAAAACCAGCACATTATGCCAAGTATTTCCATGAATACTTACAACTTCAATGACCCTCCAGATGTACCAAGTCACAAGGGCTTCTGCAGCCAAATCTTTCTATAAATAAAACTCTACTTAACATATTTTGCTGCTTTCTATATAATCAATTCTGGTAGAGATTAAACCTCAGAGCACAAATAGACTAAACTACTGCAAGGTACACTAAGGACAGTTTTATAGCACATTAACTAGCCACAATGGCAAGCAATCTGTAAATCCCAACTCCATGGTAAAAACAAAGAAACTTCCCTGCTTCCAGTGATATTTCAAGCATCTGACATTTATTACATGAGACAGCATGGCCATCACAGGCAGCTACCTTACAGTAGCTAGCACCACTAGAGTTTAACTAATGCATGAGCACCCTTCTCCCTCCTGCACAGGCACCAGATTTTATGGTTTAACCAAGTCAAACACAATGGCATGAAGATCTTCCCTAATAGGCTCTTCTTCCAAATGCAACACTTAAATTAACCCAATAAGTCTTTCCTACCCTCAAATACTGATTTGCTACTCTGTATTACTGTTACATTATGACTCTACTGAACCATAACAGAGGCATGCTCAGATTACCAGGATGAAAAAAAACTGTAGTTTACATTCTCATTTTTAGGAAGATTTTAAAATTAGAACTCTTCTTTTGCTAAAGCAGAGCTGAAACGAGGCTTTCCTCCATGCAGTAACATGCAACTCAAATCAGATATGCACAGATTGCTCAAATCTGACTAACTGGAAACTAATTGTATGTGTTTCCCATGACATGTAGCCTTAAGCCATGTAAACAAATAGAATAAAGCAAACGTGGTTATAAACCAAGTGCTCTTTCATTAGCTACACACAAAGGTATTCAGGTGTATAGAGCAACATTTCTTTCACAGTAAGTGTGGAAATCATGAAGACTACAAGAAACTGACTGAACACTAAGCAGTGAATACAAACACCACAATAATACCTCTTAAATAACAGACCTGAAAGTAAATCAGTGTTACATTTTGCACTTTACAAACCATTATTTCACCTGTGACACAGCTTTCTGGTCTTGTCCCAGTAAGACATACTAAAAATGCAAGACACAATAGTTTACTAAGCTTTTATCCCATTTTTTTTGGTTTTGTGGTTGGACAAGGGTTTTTTGGGGGGTTTGTGGGTGGGTGTTTCTTTGAGTTGTTTTCAAGTCTGCTCTGAAGAGAAGAACACCCTAGTTTAAGACAGTTTTAAAAAAGGTTATGTTGTAACTACGCTACAGAGAAAGAGAAATGTCAGACCGCAAGGTCCCTTGCACTATTCACATCAAGGAGATTAAGAGATTTGAACAGGTTTCAACTTACATCCCCATCAAATGACAGAGCCATGGAATGATGAGAGCCACAAGCTACTTCCACCACTTTCTTTACTAACAGATTTGTGCAAACTTGAACAGGAGTAATGCCCTGATTAGTTGTGCCATTCCCAAGTTGGCTGTAACCATTATGTCCCCAAGCATATACTTCACCATCTGCAAAAATATTGAAGTTTGTGATAAAAAAACGCCAAAAATTCCAAGGAATTTAAGATAGACAGAATTCTAAGAAATTAAAAACATCAACAAGAAAGTGAAAGGGTATTAACAAAGTGCAAAACTATTGCAAAAATCATCTGTATACTACAAAATTATATACTTCATATGCAACTATTTTATACACATACATCACAAAATTAACCTCTAGGCTTATTGTGGAAACACACAGAATTGCACAGGTAAGACTAAGTATGTCATAAATGATAAGAGTAAAACTTTATAGTTGCAGTGTAATGGAAATGGAAATTTGCTTTACCTATTACCAAGTACATTTAGCTCCACCTAAGAACAATAAGAAATCCTTAGTGTGCATTACCCAATTAACAACTTAATACAATTACACGTTAATCCACTCTCGTTAAATGCAAGTGGAACTTAAAATCCGTAACTAATGTTTCAGTACTAAATGTTAATTTTCTACCTTCTGTGCAAAGTACAACATGGGGTCCACTTCCATAACTGAGACTGGAAATCTTCTTTCCACATAAGGCTTCTAATTTCTTTGGTACTATTGTGCTCTGATTATCTCCAGTTCCCAAACAATTACTGCAATTCAGTCCAAAAACAAATACCTGAAAAAACAGAGGAATACTGATTTCAAGTGATTTACACTCAGGTATGGATAGATGTGGCAATATCCAGGTCTTCATGAAACTATGGACTCTCAAGGGCTAGAGACTTCACTCACGAAGTTAACAACCTCAAGAGTCAGCATGGGAACACTTTGGAAGTTAAATGAACTTAAATTCTTCATATCCATGAAGGCCTCTCATTTGTGGGAACTGTACTATAAGAAGTATTAAACTGTGAAAGTGGAAGACAGACCCTTCTTTTAAAAGCAGGTTGCAAAGAGCAGCCACAGTTGTACTGTGAGAGGCTCATCCTTCAGGCAGCTTTGACAGGACTTAGGGAAAAAAAAAATAAAGTCCTACTCTACCCAGTCTTACAAGAAACCTTCCCATTAAAACACCCCAGAACATCTGGCTTGCTCTCTTTCAGCAGCACAATGCTAACTCGCATTGTTTCAGAACCACTAAAATCCACAGATAATCTTCTGCTGTACTGTTATTTAGCAAGCCATAACCTAATTATGTATCTTCATACCTGGAGCGCTTGCACTTAATTTCAAGCTACAACAACTTCTTTTGAATTCTGACTGTCTTCAAAAGTGCACGTAATCCATCCTGGCCTTTGCCATTTGCATGTTTTCTAAATACTCCATCTATATTGTCCCCATACAGGACTAAAAAAGAAATTAAAAGTTACATCCAACATATTTTGAAATACACAAATTTCACACAATGCTTTTGATAAGCTACTAATTTACAAGTATTCAGTGGACTATGAAAAAAACTAATTGTAGGGTATATGTTCCATTTTATTACAGCCTTACCTCATCATTGTGCGTTACGTATATAGCTTCATTGGCTGATGTACCAAATACACACGCTTTCCGAATAGATGCTATTTCTTGAGGTGACAGTAAGGTAAATATTGGCCACTTGCTTACATCCACCATGATGCTGCTGTGTGTCATAATGTTTCTACAAGTAAGATGGCATTGCTGTAATAAGAACAGAAACCTATTAGAAAGCGTATTCTGCACTTCAATCAGTAGGCAATAAGATAACTTCCTTTAAATCGGAGAAAACACATGTGTTGCAGCTTTGAAAGTATAACATTCTGCTCTGCAAGAAGTATGTAATCATATATGTATGAATGTGGACAAATAGCAAGTCACTGGCTGGAAGAACAGGCCTTTTCTTAACAGAGTAAGTAAATTGTATTTGGTACAACTGAACATCTGCTGTTCTACAAGCAAACATTCAAACTTTGTGACACCCCCAGTGGCAGAGGGGACTTCTGAGGGAACTTTCAGAGAGCATTTCAGCTGGGATTCCTATTTATAAAATTTTCACTCATGAATTTTATTTATGTCTTACAACTTATATATGCCATATAAGCAAGCTGTTGATGTATATGTCAAATCTGCAAATAAAAATAAAGCAGCTGTTGAGCACATGACACAAATCTGCCATCTCTTGCATAATCAAAATCTCTTATTATGATCAAAAACTATTTGCAAGAGCACAAAAGTATGAGATAAACACACAAGTTTGTACAACTAAGCAGTGAAACACATCAGAGAGAAGTGATCAAGTAAAATTGTCATAATTTGTTAAAAACAAGCTGATAACATTAAAAGCTGGAAACATGAACTGGGTATAGACATTATCTGTCAATGAACACAGACTATACAAACCATTCTTCCACAATGCTCCATTTTCCCAGTCTCCCTAGGACAATTACACCAGGTCAAGAGCAAAGCTGACAGTCAACACAAACACAAAGAGCTTATCTAGGTCTTCAATCTTGCACATAAAAACTGTAACATTGCTCATAACCTGAAGGGATTCTGCCACTGCCAACCTATGATCCATGCTCAAGAATATCAGCAAGTTTTGTGAGATCTTAAAAGCACTAGCTAGAGAATGCCACAGAATGTCAGTGACATGAAACAAATTACAGTAAATCGTAAAAAAAAAATTAAAAAGATGTATCATTTGGTTCTGATGATTTTCAAAACTGTGCTGACAACCAAGACACTGCTTCAGAAAGCTATTCAAAACAAACAGTCAATCCCAAAGTACAGGTCTTTCAGTGCAGATGCTTCGTGGAAGAAGGGGGCTTATTATATTTTTAAGATATTTGAGAAACACTGGGGTCACACTGGAAATTTGTATGCAAAAAGAAACCAACACAAACAAAACCCAGACTTGTCTCCTGATCAGATTTTGTAACATTGCTCCAACAAACCCAGCTCTACTCTACAAGCACTTCTCTCACTAAGAGCCTGACTTCACTCTGTATTTCACATTTGAAGCAGGTCTTGAAAACACCTGAAGTCTCCAGATGGCACATTCATACTAATTATATTTGTAGAACAGCTTTTAAAAGTCTGTGTGATATCGAGACCACAGTACATTCTATGCAGCTAAACAGATCTGAACACGCTTAAGCCTTCTTAATTTCTAGTCATGTTACAAACTCAGGCGTCAGGTGCCAAGATCTGTTACCTTGCTTTGGCAAATCTCTTAACATGACACTATCAGTTAAAAGGAGACAGCGCTGTCTTGCTCATTTGCACAGACCAAGTAATTGTTCCGACTTTCCCTATTTATTTTGCCTTGTGTAATGTACAATTAGCAATGCACAAGATAGTCATAAACTGGACATTACAAAAAAGTATTTTCTCCACAGAAGTTCTTTTCAATGTATCCTGTCAATTTAAGATATGAAGACAAAAATCTGATTTTGACGGAGAATGTCCTAGTAAATTAACAACTTCTAAAATATCCTGAGAATATATTCTACCCTTAATGTAGTTTAAAATGTGCTCCCCTTAATGATCTCTGCACTAAGTCTTTAATCTGCTTGGCTTATTTTCCACTATTGTATGACTCAGTTATATCATTCCACTTCAACAAAACATTTCCAAGCACTTCTCAAACTTGTGCAAGTCACACTGCATTTTTTATGCCTCAAAGCTCAACTGGGTATCTTGTCAGACAAATTAATACCTGTAGATAAAAGAAAAGCTTTCAAGCACACAAGAATTTCCAGATCGAAGGAAGACATGAGCAATGAACTCCATCCACAGATGAACCACCTTACAAATTCTGACTTATGTAATACTGCTTTATCTAAAACAGTGCTGTATATTTCCAATATCAACTGTTACTACAATTCTACAAAGTTATTTCAAAGGTTTTCCTTAAAAGGCTTTTAATGGCACCTTATCTTCCACTGCCAAGTTAGTTTCTCTAATAGACCTCAATCCTAAAACCTCTTCAAGTTTAGCACAAAAAATTTTTAAACAAACAGAAGATATCTCTTGCCATTTATATAATACGCACTGTTTCCCCTAAACACAGACCCTTTTCCCTTCCTCTACAACTATTAAATGTAGACCTTAGATGTTGCCCTATCATCATTCAGTTGCAACATTTTTACACTAACAACAGCAGCTGGTTTTGTTCCTGCTTATATCTAAATGAGTGAAATTACATATAAACCTGAAAGTTCTGGGACTTGTAGATGGACCTACTGTTCTTGACCTTTAATTGTGCACGGAACACTGCTTTAACTACTTATTCTCCATTTTCCACAGAAAGTAAGTGCCCAACCTAGGCATAAGCACCACCAAAACAGAAATCTAATTAATCGTAGCATCCTCTAAGACATACAGCACACTTTCCAAAAGGGCAGACACTCTGCAATATGGTGATTAACCTCTCACACCAATCACACTCAAGCTCCATCCTTGCACAACGTTTGTCTAAGTGGAAAGGTGTGTGCAGAGTTTCTTCTGGGCAAATCTTTGTTATGAAGGGCTGATCTAGGAGACTTCAGTCAGGTCATTGCAAGCAGTGGCACAAAGAAACACAGCGTCCTTCACTCACCATTCGTGTACTGCATCAGTAAGAGAGCTAAGGTTACTATTTACTTCTCCTGATAATCACATACAGGCCTGGACTCTGCCACATTATATATTATGCACGGTCTGCACCCTAACTGAAAGTTTGCATGTGCAAATGTAGTAGCAAATGCACTAGATGCAGTCCAAAGTAATGGTTATTGTAATCTGTAAGCAAATAGCTGTTTCAATGTATTAACTCTCAAGCTATTGTTTAGATTCCATATGCAACATGGCAGCAGCAGCAGCTCTAAGGCATACATGTCACATATCAACCTAGATTTTAAGTTAATTGCAGTTGAAAGCCTTATGAGTATAAAACTCATAAGCTTAAATTTGGTGCTCTGGTAGATAGTTGCTTTCAGAAATACTGTATGTCACTGCCTTTAACTGTCTTTTCATTTCTACTGCACGATCGAGTGATAAACAGCTATACACCATATACCTTTACCTCTACTGCAGAGCTAACCAGCAGAGGGCACTTATATCAGCAATCCCTCTTCTAAGTACTTTGACATCTTTGAAATTATCCAACAATCTCGGTATACAAACAGGAACATAAACAAAGATGATTGTTTGAATTTCAGTGAGGCTAAAAATAAGCAAGAAAGGATGACTTGTTGAGAAGGAAACTGAACTGGTTATATAGTGGGATAAAAAGAAATTGAACTCAGAGCAGTCAATAAGGAAAGAAAAGAATCTAGATCTGCTCGAGATTTAAAAAACCCACATGGTTTCAGATACATAAACCCTTCAAAAATTTGATATTAAATTGCTTCCTATGCATTCAACTTCTCACTAGTTTGCCTTTTAAAGAAAAGGCAGGCTGATTCTCAACAATACATTCAGGCAAACATGCACCCCTGCCTTAAAGAAAAAAAAAACCAACACAAAACAAAACTAGAAACCCCACCAGTAATTACAAAATGTTTTGTTAAATGATTTTATGTAAAGTTTTGTAGAGTTTATATTCAGCTAAACAAATCCATGCTGAAGAGAACAAGAGCCCACCACAATATCCTACCAGGAAAACAGTACCCATTGTAATTGCAACAAAAAAACCCTATAGTTAACTCCTCAAAGATTATCCCCTAATTTGTAAAAACTATTTGAACACAATCGCATGTTTGTTTGCCTCACTCTTTCCTCAGCCCCTCCAGTGCTGCAGTTTATTCTGGCTGGGGAGATTCTCTCCAATACAAA
>JBCJKH010017006.1:31402-45595 GCA_039877255.1 Loriculus beryllinus
ATACAAAAAGAAACTGCAGGGTCAGGCCTTCATTTCTCCTAATTGTCTACAGGAATTATAAACAGAAGTGAGAACACAAAAGCTGGGATATCTGGCTTTAGATTAACACGAAAGGACTGGCACACTTGACCTTTTTAAGTACACATCAACCAAGAAAGAGTAAACTCCTAGATGTAAAACTAATCTTCTCCATGTTTTCTCCAGTTTATGTCTGGGGTTTTAATCTCATATTTCAGTATTGAGAAAGAACTTGGAAACAATACTGACATTAATCAGATGTGTGACCCAAGTCATGTTATTGAGGTTTTCTCCCTGCCGACACAAGGATATTGCACTCCCTGAAATCACATGCCTCAACTTACTTTCCTTAGACCTTACATAAGGCAAGACTTCTATGACAAAATCTGCGTGTTCAAACCTCTGCACGATTTATTTTTGGATGCCTTTTATGAGCAAGCAAGGGAAAGAAAAACCTTCTGATCTGACAAGCAGATCTCCTATCTGCTTTGAGTAACCAGCTGAAAGAGATACAAGTAAAAAACACTATGCAAATAAATACTACTGAACATAAGACTGTTCCAGCCATAGGAAAAAATCCTCAGTAGGATAATAATCATCGACACACCATAACAAAACTGTAGATACAATCACAATGTGCCTTCTTTTTCTCTTTTTTTTTTTTTTTTTTAAGCTGAAGCCATTACTGCAATTTACTGAACTATACACTCAGGACAACACATCGCCTAAAGCAATACCTATATTCCAATCCCATGCACAGAGAGAGCATTCAAAGGAAAACATTCGCACTAAGGCTCTAAAGAATTACTGCATCTTCCAAACGGTGTTTTTCCTAAAAACCTTTGTGTTTCAAACACATTTCCATTTATTTTTTTTCATAAGCCCACCCCTAGTTTAAACGACTCAAGTAGATTTTTTCTGTCATCAGTAGGTGACAACATGCTCTCCGAAAGAGGTCAGCTAACTTTGTACATCAGAACTCGGAATGGTCCTTCTATAAAGTAAACATTAATTCAATATTAAATTTAGAATAACTGTATCAATAATTGAAGAAACACTAATTATTCGTGTTTTTTCACGAGCCTCGCGAGGGGGAAAAGATGTTGAGCCTTCAGGAAGCAGACAACAAAGGGAAGGATAAACTGAAACACCATGAAACCGAAAAAAACCCCAAACCAAACCATCCTGTGAGCACATACTGTGAGGTACCCCAAGCAGGAAGAGAGCCTTTCAGACAGCCGTGTGGGAGAAGCCACAGGCGGACCGAAGGAAAGCTTCGCCAAGTCACTCGCATGATGACCCCCAACCAAGCCCTGTTTACGTAAGAGGGACCCTTTCTTCCTCCAGACGGGTACCACGGGCCCTGCCGCCCCTCACCGGGGACGCACCCCACCCGCTCCCCACTGCGCCCGCCCAGCCGCGGCCCTCGCAGCGCCCTGAGGGGAGCTACCGCGTCCAGCGCTTCTCACCCGGTCCCTGCGGCATTCCCCGGCGGGCTCCCCACGGCCGCTCCCGCTGCCTCCGAGGCGCCCCCCGCCAGAGCCGCTGCGTTACCGTTGCCGTTCGGACCGTTACGGCCGTTAGGACCGTTGCCGTTCTGACCGTTACGGCGCCAGCCCCAGCGCGACCAAAACGGGCAGGACCGGGTTGCGCAGCGCGTGAGCCGGCACCGCGCACGCGACAGCAGCGATCCGGGCAGGGGCGGGGGCCGCGCGCGTCACGTGACGGAAAAGCCTCGGGAGGGGACCCCGCCCGCCTGACCGCTCGCGCGCGCCGTCACGTGCCCGGCGGTGAGCCTGTCGGGCGCGGTAAGCGCGATCACGTGACGGCTCCGCTCAAGCCCCGCGGGGGTTCGGCGGGCTCGGGTCCCGCTGCCGGGTGCGTGCCCGGTACCCGGGTACGCGCTCCCCGTACCTCGGCCGTGCCCTCCCGCCTTCCCAGGCGTCGCTCTGAGGGCGCTCAGGGCGGCCCGGGAGCTTGTCTTTGCTCTCGGTAGCTGGGTCAGGCCGGCGGGCACGGGCACGGGCACGGGCACAGCTCCCTTTGGCGGCAGGGCCGAGTTGGCGCCTTTCTGCCTCCACGTCTTCACTGGCGTGAGGGTGAGGAGAGAAGGATGGGGTCGCAAGCGGCCCAGGCCTCTTTCCGTGGACACAGCTGAGCAGGGATGTGGTGGGGTATGTGCTGGTTCTAAGGCAGGTCTGTAGTGTCTGAAGCTAGCTGCATCCTGTAGACTGTGTTGACCGTCTTCTGACACAGGCACCTAAAGGCTTGTCTCCGTTCAAAGGTATTTAGCCAGTACGTAAGTGCCTGTTACAACTTAGCATTGACATAATACAAGGGGTAATGGGTTAAAGCTTAAACAGGGGAGATTCAAGTTAGATGTAAGGAACAAGTTATTTGCAGTGAGAGTGGTGAGGCGCTGGCACAGGTTGCCCACAGAAGCTGTGGCTGCCCCATCCGTCAGTGTTCAAGGCCAGGTTGGACAGGGCTTGGAGCAACCTGGTCTAGTGGAAGGTGTCCCGGCCCATGGCAGGCATGTTGGAACTGCATGATCTTAAGATCCTTCCCAACCCTAACTGTTCTATGATTCTATAATTTTGTCTCTTTACAGTTCTGTGTCTACAGCTACGGATCAAGTAGGAGACAGAGCTGGGGGAGGATCCAGGAAAGGGAAGACTGGAGACTAGCCCTCCCAAGAGAGCTCTTTTGCTACACAAAGTTGTTACCAGGAAATGCCTTCCGCTTTTCTCAAGATTTCCTTATTTTCCTGACTGTGCACAGGGTCAGGAGGCAGCTGGGGTTTGCAGCAAGAGGGGAACTAATCAGTCTGAAGCATAAAGCAAGAGGGCAGAGCCCGCTGGAAGTATGAGTTTAGGGCTGGTCAGATTAGGAGGAAGCTGTTTAAAGAAGAAATCATGGTTTTAAAAAAGGGAAAATCAAAATCAAGTTCACTCCCCAGGAATCAAGTGTGGATGGATCCCTCTGAGAGGGAGTCAGTGATGCTGAAGAAATTCTGCCCTGGAATATGAAGTGAGGAAAGCACAGCAGTAGGTCTGGGGCAGAAAGAGATGTTCCCTGCTAAGTTCCTGCTTGCTGCACTTTTCAGTGACCTTAGCTGGCATCAGCAAGGCACTGCTGAATTGGCTGTGCAAATTCTGGAGCAACAGAAACAGAAAGAGAAGGCATAATTAAGGACATATATTGAAAAGTGTCATCAGAGCCTCCATGGGAAGCCCTAAAAGAGCCAGAATGGGAACATACACAGTGCTTATTTTCAGCTTGTGTTTGTAGCTCCACAGAAGAATCATTGATCAAGAACAACTGCCTTTCCTGGCAGTGCTAGGGCATGGTGTGAAGGTGGAGCTGTGTAAACAGAACTCTGATCCTATTTAGTACCTGTAGAACAGACCTGCTTAGTTACGATACACAAGAAACCTGGTTGTTCTAGCAAGTACTGGAACACAAACCCCCAGTCAGGTTTTTTAGTCATGTGGGTTTAAGTTTCTTGTTTATTAGTTATCACTAATCAGTTTTTACTGTGTGCAGTAGGTCCTTAAACAGTGGTTGTTGGCAGTTTATACCATGCCTGAACTTTACAATTGGCTGAAACAGCTAAAAAAATTGCTCTGTATGGAGAGAAGCAATTTTATAATCTCTCAAATAACTAGTTTCAGTTCTTTTTCTTTCAGTTTGGCTTTTTATAAAAGCCAATCATAACAAAAAGCAACCATCCCCCAAGCATTTTTTCTTGAAGGAAAGGGGTATGAAACCTTATATCCATCTTGGAAAAGTTATGACAAACTAGAAATGTTATGAAAGCATTAAATACACCAACTAGACAAAACCATGATATGCAGAGACAAGTTTTGTGGAATAAAAGGAAATACTGCTAAAGACAGCATACAGACAATGCATGTAACTCTTGCTGACTTTGGTGGGTCAGCTCAGACGCTGATCCCTCTCTCTTACATTGATAGTCTCAGCTAACATCTCCCTTGGTAACAGTAGAAGGTGACTTTGATGTGCTTTTCTCAAGTGACCGAACTGGGAATATCGGAGATTGAAAATGGACAATAGCACAGCATGGAATTACACCCCAAACCTTAATGCAACTTAAATCAGTAGTTTCATTCCTAACTATCCATTGTCCACACTGGATATCACAAAGGTGTGTGTAGTCATAGATAAATCCAAGTTTAGGAGGATTTATAATCTTGTCAGTTGTAGATTAAAAGCTCTGCTCTGTATCTGCAACTGTGTAAGTGACCACAATGAAGAGTCACGATGGCAACCGTCAGTGACCTGTTAAAGGATATTGGAAGAACATTATTCAAAGTGTTTCTCTCCTCATTCAGCATTACTTTTTCCACCAGTTGATTAATTGTTTTCACTCAAACTGCAGAGCCCTAGGGTATGGTGCCAGCTAAATCTGATATATAAACTATCTGGAGCTAAATGTCACCTGCATGGAGTTGGCATCTTAATTCCAACTCTGTTCTGCAGTCCTCACCATCAACGTTCTGTGGATGTGTAAGAACAGGTACACAAGCTACAAAAACAGGTGTTATTCACCAGAACCTCTTTCAAAGTGATACTGCTGCAAAACGGTGCCAAAGGCCTCAGGGCTCTAAGTTCTCCCCTAATCAAAACAGGAATTCTGACAGCTGCGTTTGGCAGGAGCTGATTCCACTGATAGTCTCTCCATTGAGAAATGTGTGGGATAACATTGACACTCTGTGGCCAGCCAGATAAAATGCAATCTCTGGATTTTCACAGGTTTTTTTTTTTTGCTTTCATCTATTTCACCACGTAGTGAAGATCAGCTTGTAGCTTTCATTCTTGTTGATAATTTCCAGTATCTTTTGAATAACTTTCCTTTATTGTTATAAAAATGTCCTAAACATGTAAGCTAAGATAAAAACTAGAACCAAACGATAAAACCTTGTATCCAGAACCCCTGAGTCTGAGGAGTGCTCAGTGAGACTCCACTGTTGTTTTGGAACTTAGCCAGTTGTAGAAAGTGCATGCTTACATCACTGTCATTTTATATCACATATTTTGTTTTCCTGTGGAACTGGAATGAAGGAAGGCCCCTTAAGGGGAGCTGGATTTGTATACTGCAGTTTCCTCCAGTGGAATCTGGAGAAGGGAGCTTTGTCAGTGTACCTCCAAGATACAGTTTTTACTTCCCATAGAAGTAACAGATATTACCTGTATTATACGTAGTGGAGGTAGGCAGTATGGTTAAGCACCATTCAATAGCCCCTGTAGGTGTTCTTCTTGATTGCAACTGAAGGAATAGTAAAAGAAAATTAAGAAAACAGTCATTGGTTCATAGCTTTTACATTCGACAGGTGGAGGAGCAAATACTAAGGCACATGAGAAGATGGTTTTGGCACACATAACACTGACACTTTTGTAGATGTACCTATTTTTTGCTCTTATTTTGCTTTTCAACTAGAAACATTAAGAATAATGGCAGGATTGTAATTAAGGCATTTCAAGATAGTCAGAGCTGTATCTTAACTAGTTTCTAATGTGAAAACAGCATGCATGCAGTATTGAGCATAGTTCCAGCCTCCCTGCCATGGGCAGGGACACCTCCCACCAGACCAGGTTGCTCAAAGCCCCATCCAACCTGGCCTTGAACACTGCCAGGGATGGGGCAGCCACAGCTTCTCTCGGCACCCTGTGCCAGGGCCTCACCATCTTCATAATAAAAAATATCTTCTTTATATCCAATAGAAACTTCTTGCACTTTAAAGTCTCTTCCTTTCTCCTGTCTGTGCCTCTGGTGTGAGAGCAAAGTGCTTTGGCAGTGAATATAGTGATCAAGACAAAATTCCAGTTACTGGAATAATTAGGGCATGGGGAGGAGGGGGATTCAGTACTAGTCCTGGTTATTGCTCACTCAGCTCATCTTGGCTGCTTTTACTTTCTTTTCTTTCATTCTTTTTTAAACAAACTTGTAATTGCTCCTGTGTATTATTTGCTGGAAGTACTATACTTTTATAACGTAGCTGTGGCTGGAGCAGAGTCTGTAGGCACAGTTTGCAGCCAATATTTTGGATAATTGGCAGGAAGAAAGAAAATAGGCTGCAGTTCAACACACAGAGTATGAGAACGTAAAAAAACCCAAAGACTGTAGAGTTGCTTCTATTTTCCCATGAATTTCTCTATTCTGTGCCATAGAAAACCCAAAAGCAAATTTCAGTAAAACTGTACCCTGGTTGCAATCTTTATTCTGTCTTTATTTCTTCTTTTTTTTTACAGAAGCAGCCTGCTTCTGTAGCCTGTTAGAGAGCGACGCAATAAAGACTCCATCACATCATATTTCAAATACTCAATTATTCATCGGATGGTAGAATCTCCAACCTTGCTTTCTGTATCTATGTTTTAGTTTGCTTGAAAGAAATTACAGTGCTAAGAATGTCGGGTCAGGTGTAACACTGGTTACACAGCCACCTGTCAAGCCTTGGAGAAGATGAGAAGTAGCAAAGGCAGGAGAAACATGGAAAGACCAAGTGACAATTCACTTGACCTGTTGGTACATAAAAAATACCAACTGTGTTGACCTCATAGTACAATGCAGTATGGGCAGGCAGGCTTTCCCAAAATGGAGAACAAGCAGATTAAGGAGCCAGACACCAATGTAACTTACTGTACAAAACGAAGGACAGGGGTAAGTGGGCAACCCTTGAGCAGAAGCACACACTTCAGAATATACAAGGAGGCCTCTGAAGGGCTAGGATGTGCTGCACACTGCAGTTGTCTTTTTTTACTCCCATTTAGAGAGTCTTTAGCCTTTTTTGCACTTACAGACTGGTTTTAGGAAAGATCACACACAAACGAATAGTGAATGATGTATCACATGCGTGGTGGTGTGTTTATGCTGTTAGCTTGCTTTGCAACAACTGCTGTAAATAAACATTAGCTTTTGAACTAACCAAAAGCCTGACAATGGTAATGTAAGTGATGTGGGTGATGGGATCAAATGAACCCTGATGAAGTTTGCCAATGATCACAAGGCCGTGTTGGATGGGGCTTTGAGCAACCTGGTGTAGTGGAAGTGTCTTTGCCTGTGGCAGAGGGGTTCAACCTACATGAGCTTTAAATTCCCTTTCAACCAAATCCGTTCTAACTTGAGGTCCTTTCAAAGGTGGCTGGAGAACAGCTCTGTGTTTATGCCATGACATGAGATCTGCAGCTGCTGTCAGTTCTGCGTGACTCCGAGCAGTCTTTTAGGCACAAACCCCAACCAATAAAGGTAAATACCAGCTTTGCTGGGACTCTGCCTGGTGCTGCTCTTGCAGAAGTGACTCTGGGAGCTATTTCAGCAGCACATTTTTGCTTCTGGCGTGTAAAATTCAAGTGTGCTGCCTGGTTAAAGCATTTTTTCCTTCTTTTAGAGTTCTTTTACCCCCTCAGCCACAGACTGATGTGGCTTCCCTTATAGAAGTTAAAATGTAGTAAATACCTTGTAGATTTTCACCTCAGGGAAGGCATTTTTACTGGTTGTATTTCAATAAGGCATTCAAAAACATGCTTGTGTGCATTTTTTAAATTGCTGTCATTTCTCTCTGCACAACAGGTAGCGAAAGCTGATGCTGCAGAGGTTGATACTGTGCTTTTCAACACGAGACTGGCAGAAAAATGGTCAGTTCTCTTGTTGCTCATGTTTAAATCCACACCCTTAAGCTGTGATTCAGCATATTCCCAGAGTAACACTGGTTTGAACCCGGGTTCCTCCTTGTCCTGTCCTGCCGGGGGTGGATTTCCTCTTGAGAAGCCAATGAACAAAAGCTTATTTATTTCTGGACGTGGTGAAGGGGAAACTTGCTCCAGCATCTCTCCACCTCTTCCTGCAGAGTGCTAGCTCTCTTTTGCACTGATCAGGTCTTGAATGAAAATGGAAGTGAGCAGCAGCAGAGCTGGGGTATAAAAATTGTTTCAAACGGTGCTCCCTGCCTCTGTTCCACACCTCATAAATAATAGCTCTCACCTCATTTTAGCTACGAAGACAAGCAAAAGCAAGCTGCCTGTGTCTTTCTTCAGCAAACCTAAGTGCTCTCCCAAAGAGGCAGGACTGAGCACTCTGTTATTAGCTTACATTATCGAGGAGACACACTTGCTTTCTTCTTTTGGCTGCAGTTTTTGTGCCACAGTTGCGGCAGCATCTTGATGGGGAAGCTGATCTCCAAAGACCGACGCGAAAGAGATGCTCGAGTTGTCATGCTGGGGCTCGACTTGGCCGGCAAATCCACCCTTCTGTACAAACTCAAGAGCGGCCAGGCTGTGGAGACCTGCCCAACGGTTGGCTTCAACGTGGAGTCTCTGCAGACGCCCTGTGGTGTATCCTTCACCCTCTGGGACATCGGCGGACAAGGCAGCCTGCGGGCGAGCTGGCCTGACTACCTGGAGGACACCAGCGCCCTCATCTTCGTGCTCGACAGCACAGACACAGCGCGGCTGCCTGAGGCGGCGGCAGCGCTGGAGGATGCCCTGAACCACCCCAGCATGGCTGGCATCCCTGTCCTGCTGCTGGCCAACAAGCAGGAGGTGCCGGGAGCGCTGGCTCCGGCCGAGCTGGGGGAGAAGCTGTGCTGGGGGCAGCTGGCCAGGCGCCGCTGGGTGCTCCGGGGGTGCAGTGCCCACACTGGGCAGGGTCTGCAGGAAGTCCTGGTCATCCTGGGATTGCTGCTGCGGGGTCTGGAGCAGAGCTTCCCATCCCGAGAGCAGCCCTTCACAGGGCCGGTGGGGAGCAGACAAGCTCCAGAGCAAACCTGAACCTGAGGACCATCTTTCCCAATCATGGAGGATCCCAGCCCCTGGATACCTCCTAACCTGAGCAGATCTGCAGCTGGCACACAGCATGGAACGCCAAGCCTCTCACCACTGAAACCCACCAAGATGACCTCCGAGCAAAGCTCCCAATATGGAGCTTTCTTGGTCCCATCTCTTGGACTCTCATCACCGGCTGCAGTTTTTCTGCTTTTGCCGGGCTCTGTTCGTCCATTGCTTCAGCAGGGATGCTTTTTGTCAGATCAATATAAACTATAACAGAGATGTGCACAACAGACAGAAGAGGTTTTATTCTTTCTGTGGCTCCCAGCCCAGATGCAGATATCCTGATGGGGTGATCCCCACAGGGGGGTGTTTGAATGTGTCCCACGCTGCTTCTGTCTCAGCTTGAATCACATGTTCATTGGCTGGAAAAGCAAACAGCCTCTAAAAGAAATGGCTAAATGGGAGCGGCAGAAGCGCAGGACTTGAAATGTCTAACAGCTAATTGATGTTAGTGCAGCATCTGCAGGTATAAACCTCAAGCCCTGGAAGCAAGTAAGGATTCGATGGTGTAATGCGGTTTGAGGATGTGTATATAATTTCTGCATTTCTTGTTTTGGGTCTTTCTTTTCTTGTTGCTGCTCTTATCCAAACTGATTTAGTGAAAATGGTACCTCATCTTCTTTGTATTTTAGTTAAATATGAATAAATTAAACCTTCTAGATGTTGGAAACACATCTGCGTGGCCAGCCAACCTCTAAATATCCTCATGGTGGTCTGAACAGCCAAGATGAAATCCCATCTCTCAGACTTTTTTAAACTGGACAAGACCACTCTACATGCAATGACTGGTAACCATGGGCACTTATGGGCACAGGCAGGTTGGCAGCCAAAGGGACCTCCACACTCAACTGTATCAGGGTAGCTGAAATGCCCTTGGCAGCTCACAATGGGGCTGAGTGGGTCCCTTATTGCAGTACTGGTCTTCATGCAACCCTGCTCAGCCTACATGGAGTATGTGCCTGAGGGCTCCCTGTATCCAAAATGCTGGTTTTCATTTTTAAATTAAGGAATGTCATGGTATTCCCTACTTCATTATGAAATGTATGGATGTATGGAAGGGGTGGGGGAAAAGGGGAGAAAGGACACAATGTTTTCAGGCAGCAGAAAGAAGAACATATTCAACCTAGAAACACCAAGGAGAAATACACAATAAAATCTTCTGTTCATACCAAAGCATTTTGCAGTTGTTAAGGAGTTAATCACCCAGCTGTTAGTGGTGCTGTTATTAGCCTCATTTCATAGAAGGCAGCAGCTGGAATAAGAGAGTTTAAATGGTCATGAAGAAATAGAATCTGACATTTATAGGAAGATCTCAATAAAAGTAATCCTTCCCAATGGAAAAAGTCTTGGGTTTTTTTTTCACTGTGTTAATGTAGAACTAGTATATGCTATAAAATAGTGCTCCTGCACTGATCTGGCCAAAGTGATCACGGTTATGAGTATACTTAGCAATGAATCATATAATTCATTATATGACAAACCTGGGTGCATGGTAAGGACAAAATCACATCTTTAAATCTTTGCAGTTAACATCAGCAGGTTGATCTGCCTTTGGCTTGTTGTAGGTGCTCTGTTTGTAACACACAAGTCTCCAATGCACATGTTGAGTGTTTACAGAGCGAGACCAAGCAGTTTTTGTGAGACAAACCAAGTGGTAATACCTGTGCATAGCTGAACAAACTCAGGTCGTCTGTGCAGCCTGGTTGCTGGTACATGAAAAAGCCACATCTTCTTGGTGGCCCATCTGGCTATTTTGAACACCAGTCCCAGAGGCACAGGCCAAAATACTCTTGTGTTGCATTGCCATGCCAAAAAGAAATTTCCTTACTGAATTCATGGTGTTTTGGTGTTGTGTCTCACTGGTACAAGACAGAGCATTGTGCACTAGCATGGGGGATCAGCAACAGTTTAAACTCAGACTGTGGAGTTGTCCCGATGATGTTTTACTCTTAATGATGTTTGACCATTTGACTCTACAGGACTGTCTGGTGGTGATTTAAAAAGGCACTGAAGACTTCCCATTACCCCATGAGTGTTTTTTAAGCCCCTTAAAGAGACAAAATAGGCTCTTCTGGCAGCAAATACAGGTAACCACCAGTCTTTGGTAGACACCACCAATTAAAAGTCAAAATAGGAGGTGGGGAGAAGGGGTTGTTCTTGGCATTGGAATCCTGAATGCCTGAAACTGATGAAGCAACATCCTGGTTACTGAAAATGCTCACTTCCCCTGAAGCAGTAATTTGGCAAAATACACCATCTCATGGGGCATCATGTGATTTACCATCCTTGTTTTCTGGAATGAGGCTTTTCTGGACACCCGGTCTCATTACTCAGTTCATTTATGCCATTGTTGGAGACCGTCAAAACGATGATGGGTCATAATATCTGAAACAGCAGCGCAGAGTTTACTTCTAATTGTTTTCTTTTTTCTCCTGCCTTGAAAGCCTGTTAAAACAAGTCAATCTAATGAGCCCTGCACTGCTCTCATCAACAGCTTATGGGACTCTCTGCAGCAGCACTTAAATGCTTCAGTGCCTAAACTGCTGCCTGGTTCAAAGGGAGCAGCATGGAGATTTGCAGGAAGAAGCCAGCTCTGGGGAGGGATATTTGTTGCCTCTTTTTCCTGGTAATTCTGCAGGAGAACCTCTGCCACGCAGAGCAGTATTAATCCCTTAAGCATCTGTGCTGACAGACTCCAGCCAGGAGGACACCTTTAGACTTACAGTCTCCATCTTCCATGTGATAGATGTCACAGCCTCTGTGCCAGTTTCTAAAATAACACAGTTTCTCTCTTAGTAGCATGAAAAGAAAAATCCTTTGGACACTCCCTTGTTTCAGATTCCTCACAAATTTGAAGCGCCCTTTGGGTTATTGGCCCCAGAGCCAATCTGGTTGCTCAGGATCACCCTTTAGTGGCTTTTCTGGATGCTGACTCCATCCACTTGCTATCCCTGATGTTGGCTCTTTCAAAGCCAAAATGAGACCTTTAGAAAAGCAGCCTAATTCTCTTTTATTTCCTTCTATTTTTCCTTCTGGTTTGTGTTCCTTTCACCCCCACCACCCCAGCAACAAGTATTTGTTTGGAAATAGTTTCACTGCTGTTTCCCCCCACACACACCCCTTGTTGTAACTGGCATCCCACCTCCAGACTCTGCTAGTAGTTTCCTACAGCTGCATCAGCTCTCTTTAATAGAGCTGGTCAGGTTTTTAGTGTTAACGTGGTCTGCTTTTCTGTGTTGGCTATGAGCTAAATGTATTGGCAAAAGTGGCAAGCTTCTAAGAGAGCAAGGTTTGGAAAAAACATCTGGTCCAAAACCCTGCTTAAATCAGGTTACCCAATGCCTGGTGCAGCAGTTTTGGATGTCTCCAAGGGCAGAGTTTCAACAAACCAACACTTTTAGAGGCACTCTGGTATGTATTAACCTTTACAGTAACATAACTGGAATACGTAACTGCAGTACTCTTCCCAGCCATCACTCCACTGAGAAGAGCCGTACTGGAAAGTATCTGCCTTTCTTTGGAGCTCCCAGAGCAGTCTCCATTGCCCAGGCCCATCATCTCCTCTAGTTCTGGGACCTCCCATCCCTTCTCTGTGCTGTGAGGATCACTGCAGTGGGAGCCGCAGTTGTGTCCTGCTGCCTCTATGAAGGAAACTGAGACACTTCAGCCGTCTTTCACACTGTTTATGGAATCATACAATCCCAGACTGGTTTGGGTTGGAAGGTACCTTAAAGCTCATCCAGTTCTCAACCACCTGTCGTGGGCAGGGACACCACACACTAGACCAGGTTGCTCCAAGCCCTGTCCAACCCAGCCTTGAACACTGCCAGGAACGGGGCAGCCTATGAAAGGGCATGACTAATTACTCACTGATTTATTAGCCTTTCTGAGGGGCTGCTTTTCAAAGCAGCTTCAACAAACCCTCTTCATGACTATAAACCCAGCACAGATTTCTGCTTGAATTTTTGACAAGAAGTTTTCCATTTGCTCCCAGAGAGGAGACAGCGAGCTGGAAGAAAACAACAAAACAACAACCAGTGTTAAAACCAGCACAGGAAGGACAATTCACCTTTTCCCCTTCCCTTCACCCGTACAGGAAGGATGATTCACCTTTCCCCGGCCTCTTCACAACTTCTGTGTTTCAGCTGTCCTATGACACAAACGGTTTCTCTTTGCACATTAGATGATTTCTGCTCTTGGCACCATTCCTTTGTTCGTGGATGCACCTACCTGCCCCCTGACCTGCACTTACTGATGGAGCTTCTCTGATGGGTTTCACCATGGTCTTGCTGGGGTGGCTGAGATCAGAGGGGAAACACATGATGCCAGGGCTGCAGGGCAAGGGCACGAAGGGTGACAGTGAGCTCTTTAAAGAGGGAACAGGCAGTGAGAGGGAGCTGTGACCTGCTGTAATGCTGGGAAAAGGGCAGCAGCCAGAGACATGGGAAACAGCTGGGGAGGAAAGGGCGATAGAACTTACAGAAAAACCCTAAGAAATGCTCTCTCTTCAAACACAACATGAAAAAAGATTGAAAATACGAACCTTTAGTTAGGGGTCAAGCTGTACAATGAAGTGGAATGTCTTAATTATCGCTTTAGTGCACCTAACAGCTGTAAATTAATTTCCTCCTCTTAGAGAAACCCTGAAATACCACCTATAAAGATTCACCACGTGTAACTCACTAAGAAAAAACAAGGAGCAAAGCCACATGTGACACCACATCTTAAATAACATTATTAGTGTTGTCAAATGGTATTAAAAACCAGTCATGTGATTATTTCTATTAACTTTGCAATTTCTAATACAAAGTGTACATTCATTTAACATATCTAAAGAGTTCATATTATATCTCAATCCTTAAATAACTTATTAAAAAACCTAAACATTACTTTTTCTATTTATTGTAATGTTTATATAGATTTTCAATAAAAGTATATCATAATAATTTAAAATTCGTTTACTTAGATAGGATTTTTTTATTTTTCCAATAATAAAATATACATTGAGAAATAAATAATAAGCTTAACAATCCAAATAGAGGGTAAAGCTTTGTTATTAAGTTTCCGAATCCAAATTGAGATATTACAAGAGCAATTGTAATTACTATAAAAATTGATTTTTTAAATTTAATATTGAAACTTTGCTCGAGTGTTTTACATATAGAATAGATATCAGAGACTTCAGTTGAAAACATTTCTAGCCATATTAGCATTAGTAAAACTGCTTGAATTATATTTCCAAAACGATTTGCAACAAAAAGTAAAGGAATTTCATATTTATATATATAAGGTTGATTCACAGTTAATAAAAGATTTATCATTGAACAT
>JBCJKH010017006.1:45695-60078 GCA_039877255.1 Loriculus beryllinus
ACGATTGCTATGACTGTAATGTTAATTAAGCTGGTGCTTCAAGGACTGCCCGAAGTTATGAAGATTGTTGAGAAAAGCAAACTACCCTTAAAGACCGCCATCACGTGTATGTATGTGGGAAACTGTCTGGAAAATGATGTAACATGCCCAGGGACCATATAAAGGTGGCCTGTACAGCAATACCGGGACACACGTTAGGAGGAGCTATCCCCCGTGTCTCCCAGCACCGCAATAAAAAATACCTGCTTGTCAGCTTGAAACTCTGTTGGCAAGTTTGTTCCTGGAGTTTTCTCCGAATCAATTCATCTAAACTTCCCAACACTTCATTTTCTCATGATGCACTTGCTTGCCTTATGTTATCGAGGTATTGCTAAAAACAACAGGTAAAGGCTGATGTCTGGGCGAGGACCTCAGCGGTGAGTGCTGGGAACCTGTCATCCCCACACCTTGTACTTCACACAAAAGGGACAAAGAAAGCTAAATCAGCCAACTGCTGTGAAAGGTGATGCCAGCCTGATGGTTTGGAGCTGGATGATCTTTAAGGTCCCAGCTAACCCAAACCATTCTGTGATTCTGTGATATCAGCCTAAATTTAACAGAAGAAAGATTTGGCTTTAAAGATAGGAGAGAAATTTGAAAACGTGAATCCTACAGGTTTAGAAAGGAAAGTTTGTTAAACCCTGTGATTCTTCTTGATGGAAACTGAGGACTGCTTCTCATGCTACAGGTGTTCCTCAGAGCCCTTCAGCAAATCAGTTTTTGGCTCTTAATGTCAACCCCAATCACCTAAACAAGGAAAAACGCTGTAAGCGTTGAAGTGTTAACACTGAGGACTTGGGGGCTCTTTTCTTCTCCCCTCTCAGAAACCATCAAAAGAACTGCATCAGTGTCAATGTTCCTTCCGAGCTAAGTTTGTGTGAGAGCTAAACATGGCAGCAAGGAGGCAGAAGCTCCTCGCTGGGCAGGTTTAATGCCGGCTGCATTGGGTTGACCTCCCATGTCAGGCTGTTCACCTCTGTTACACCCAAGAAACTTAGTGTGTGTGTAACTTCCTCCTGACTTACTGGGAGCGTGGTCGCTTGGAGTTGTGAAGTGGGTGGCTGCATGAAGCACTGATCATTTCTGTTTCTGGGAAGATCTTTGTCCTGAAGCTATAACATGGAATATGTACTGCTGTATTGGCTGCAGCTTATTCCCATGCGCTGTACGTGCTGGGTTCAGTTGCTGAATACAGAGATGTGCAGTGCTGGGAATGCATAATGCTAGTTATACTAAGTGTAAATAAACCTAAAACCAGGCAGGACATGATGAAATCAAACAGTCTGACACCAGCTTCCTCATTTTCTTGAGTTGATGACTTGAATGAGGCAGCCTGGTTTGGCTCTAGCTTTAGTTTTGCAGCTGTAACTTCCTGCACTGCCCTTGGTTCATAGGGTCTGGGGGGGTTGATGGCTGGGCTTTTTTTTTTTTTTTACAGATGTGTGATTTGCATTGCTCTTTCCTTTTTTTCCCCTTTTTAAAAGGTGGACGTGACTTTTGGTGCAGGACTTGTACCAGCAGCATGGGTACAACGTGCTGACGTGAAATTCACAGTGAGTATGTTCTCAAAAGCTCCTTCCTTGTGCCTGTTTTCTTTCCTGGAGGACATCACCTTCAAGAAAATGGCAGGAAGCCCCATTAAGTTCCAGCACCAAAATGAGTCTGAAATCATTTATCTCCCATGAGGAAGACAACAGGGGCTGTGTGGCTGGAACAGTGGTGGCCATGAACTGGGTGGCGGGAGGACCCAATCTCACAGACTGCTGCTCGCTGGTGATGGGATCAAAGTGACAGGCAGAAGCAGGGCAAGCCAGAGCCAGCCCTGAGGACACACAGGGCACAGCCTGCCATAAGCCAGCCTGTGACATTTTTGACTTCTCCCTCTGGCCAAGGCCTTGATCTTTCCTGGAGAGTTGAGACTCTTAGGTCCTGTTCTCCTACAATTTTCCTGCATTAGTGTTTTCATGTCAGCAGCAGCACATGAGCTCCCATGCAGTGGTAGAGGTGGTTAATGGGATCTTCAGCTCTGCAAGGGGAGGGAACAGCAAGGTCATTTGTTACTTCTGCTGATGGTGCTGGGGGGATAAATAGCAATGCGAGGGATTTTTTTACTGTGGGATGAAGATAGAATACAGAAAAGAACAACAAAAACATTGAGACTGTTTTCTATATTGAAGACAGAGCAGCATGTGATAGAAGGCAGCCACAAGTGCTTCTTCCAGGGTGAAGATTCAGGAGAATAAAGGTCTCTCTAAGGGGGAAAGCTCAGAAGGAGACAAGGGACTGAAACAGCGCACTCCTGCCAGGCTGTGGTGCCTGTATTGCCCAAAGCCCTAGTGTCGCCTGCAGCCATCTCCACCAGTTCGTGTCCCCAGCCCTCCCAGGCATTCCCATGCGCAGTCTTTGAAGAGATACTTTTCCTCAGGGGCACAGTGAATGTTGTCCCCATCCCTCCTGGGGCAGCTCTGGAGGCTCAGGACCACTTTCCTGCTCTTCTCTGCTGAGCTTCATGTGCTTTGCTGGAGACGGGTCCATCCCATCTTGCAAAAATAATGGGGCATCCTTGGGAATGCTCTGTCATATTTTGCCTTGGTATTGACCTTCCCCCAGGAAGAGGGGGAAGCTACTTTTGCATCCTTGTGAAAGCTCCACCCTGAGGTATGCCATGCAGGTGCCTTACAGCTGGTGCACTGCTGGACTCCCTGTACTAACAAAGCCTCTGGAACTTCTGCCTGTGCTGGGGAATGGACTTTTAGCATTGGTCTTCATTTACACTGTTGCCAAAGAAAATGACTACTGTTAAGTACTGTCAAAAGCCAGAAAATAATGAGGTGTAAAGTGCGTGCCTTTATGAGGAGAACAGACCTTCTCCTGATCATATGTCTCTGGGAAATGAGGGCCCCAGCTCTGCTCTCAGCTGATATTTTTCTTCCTGAGGAAATCTCGTTTTATCTTTCCAAGTCTTTTCCCTCCATTTCCAAACCTCACATGGGCCTGTATGAGCTTGTCCTCTCACTGCAGAACCCAGTGGTTTGGTTAAGCAGCACATATTGCTCCTACTTCCAAGGCAAAGCGGAGCATTACTGCAGAGCTGTCAATTGCCAAGTGGTTTTTGTCTGTGTAAGTGGTTGTGGCCTGTTGAAAACAGCCACATTGCCACATCCAAATGTGGTTAGCCAGCACAGGCAAAGAAAATTAGTAATGAAAATCCAAGGCCGAAGGGGAGATGTAAGAAAAGTTCATCAGCTCCAGGACTGATTGTTCCTCACGGCAACAAGTAGACAGGACATGGATGCTGCCAGACTGATTTAAAGCATTAGAACTTCGGAGGTGACAGGTGTCAGATTGCATTGGAGCAGAGATTTATGCTTCTGGTCCAACCACAGAGAGGCAGGCAGGGAGGCAGGCAGAGGAGAACATACTGATCAGGTCTGGGGGGTACACCTTCCACTAGACCAGGTTGCTGCAAGCCCCATCCAACCTGGCCTTGAACACTGCCAGAGATGGGGCGGCCACAGCTTCTCTGGGCAACCTGTGCCAGCGCCTCAGCACCCTTGTAGGGAAGATTTTTTCCCAATATCTAACCTAAACATACCCTGTTTCAGTCTAAAGCCAATACTCCTTGTTCTGTAACTACATGCCCTTGTAAAAAGTCCCTCTCCAGCTTTTTTAGTAGGTTTCCTTCAGGTATTGGATGACTGTTCTAAGGTCTCCCCGGAGTCTCTCCTTGTGACAATTTTCCAATATCTACAGGAGGCCTACAAGAGATCTACAAATATACAGAAATATATATAGGATAAATATATATATATGTTTATAAACATGCAACTGCTTCAGTCAGGAAAACTCCTCAAGTATTGTAAGAGCTCAGACATTAACTAAAATACCAAATGCAGAAAAAACAGTGACTATTACAAAGCAGTGATTTCCCCTCTTTTCTGTCAGTTTTTAGTATTTCAAGCACAGATCTCTGACTGAGTCCCCTAAACCACCTCCCTGGATAGCAATAGTCATGCAGAGCTCAGTGCAGACACTTGGCTCTGTGCTGCTGGCAGGGAGGTCAGGTTTAAAACCCCAGCAGTTTGATCTATGTGGAGAGCAGGAACATGCCCCGGCTGCAGAAGCAAGATGCCACCTCACTACATACTCCCTTTGGACTGCGCCCTTTTCTCAGCAAAGGGTTAAACATTTCAGCACAGAGCCCTGAAACACTGAGATTACAGAGCTGGAAGTGAGTGTTATTGCTAGTGTCCAACCATGTCTGCACATCCAGCCCCTTGTAAGTGTTCACAAACGAGCTCTTTGGACATTTATTATTCCATGTGAGACGCAGGCATCAGCTTGTGTTTTAGCAGTAGTTGAAACCATTTTTGTTTGCTTTCAAACATGCAGAAAAAATAAAGGTTTCTAACCTCTTATTTTTTAATATTTATTCTAAAGCAGTAAAGGCAATGGCTCAAAGACATGAAACATGACCAAGATTGAGGGATGTAAAAACCTTTCTTGATGAAGCTACACGCTTTTTGGGAATGTTGTATGTATTTTATTTAAACATAAGAATTTGACAAGTCCAAAGACAATTCCTGCTCACATTTCATCCCAAGATTTCCTGCGTGCTGCTGGGCTTACAGTGACAAAGCCTGAGATCATGCAAACCATTCCCAGAGAGCTAATGTCAAATACTCTCACAATTACAGGAATGGGGCCTGACCTCACTGCAGTCCCCCTTTGTAAGCTAAGGTCACCATGGCAAGGAGAACAGAAGGACTTTATCTCTTAGTTTCAATGTAGGCAGTATCTAGGCTTCAGAGAGCCCTAACAGGATGTAGAAGTACAAAATGCAAGGGAAACCAGCTATAAACTGTATTGAACAGAAAGGAACCTTGACGGGTCTTATCCTAGAGCAAGAGGTACAGCTTTCCCAGTACTTCCCACTATTCCAGTATTTCCCTGCACAAACCTTGAACTGAACTTGCTGAAGCCACTGGCAAAATATTTCAATTTCATCCTCCCTTTTCCTGTAGAGAATGTGTGAGGGATCATGAAGATCATCTGTCTTCATGAGGGAGGGTTAGAAAAACCACCAAAAGGGAGAAAAAACTCCACTGCAGGTGAATAGCTTGCAAATAACCGAGATGCAGACATGAGCTCCTCATGCTTCATTTCAGCACATTACAAAAATCCAACACCAGTTTTCCACAGGACTCCATTTAGCAAAGAGGACAGCTAATCCATCCTCCACATCTTCATGCATCCCTGGCCCTGATTAATGCACACTGAGGAGATTGAAGGCTAACCTCCTCCTCCTGCAGCTTGCTGTGTCCAGGGTAGAGCTCTCCTACAGGGTGTCTTAATCCTCCATGAAACTTGCTATTTCTCCTGAGCTTGCGTAGTGACCTTGACCCTATTTTACTGTTGCAGATGAAGGCAGAGAGCAGCGAAGACTTTAACCTTCATTTTAAAACATAAGAATCACGGGGTTAGTGTTCTTAGGTGCAACACACAAGGCTGTAATGTCCCCAACAGGTATTTTAAAAACTGAGGTTGAGAAAAGTAACTCCTATGCTCCTTTATAAAATTGATGCTGCTTAAGCAAGCTGTATCATGAATGCATTTAAAAAGGAAGCTGCTGGTGCTGCAACAACAGCAGGCTGGACACTTCTGGGTCGAGGCCAGCAGCACAGATCGTATCTGCCCGTTACTGCTTCTGCAGCACAATCAGGGCAGTGCAAAGCTGCTCCACTTTGTAATCCACATCTTAACAAGAGGTACTTTCCCTGAGCAGCCTGAACTAATGCACCACCTAAAGCAGACCTGGGCAGTTCAGGCAGTCCCAGCTCAAACCTGCCCATGCTGCTGTCAAGTTGATGGTGGCAATCGTCACAAATCCCTGCGGCAAAATCTCCCAAGGCTTTGCCTGCTGGAGCCCAGTTTTCTTTTTAACTTTTCATCCTGAAAAGTGCTTTCTAACGGCTTGGCATAATTTGTTGTCCTACATATGCTTGAATAGAAGCAAAATTCTGACACAAAAGGGAGTACTTTTTACACCACAAAGTATAGGAAACACAAGGCAACTAGGCTGCTTTGGTAGAAATAACTGGTTTGAAACACCCTCAGAATCTAGAGGGGGTAATGGTTCAGATCAGAGTAATAAAATGTCAGTGGACCTGAGATGTCTCTTAAAATTCCTTATTCTACAGTAATGCCTGTCAAACCATCTAGGTAGATTAACTGGATGATTAACAGGTTGCCAAAACCCACGACCGTTCATTCTGTCAACTGAAAGCTGATGGAAAATCAAAGAGATTGAACTGCTTTTGGAAATGGGAGTTGGGTTCTTCTGAAATCTTTATCCTTTATACACCCCTGGAAGACCATTTGCAAAGCTCATCTCCACCATCAACATACCCACGGAGAGAGGGTGATTCACCTGACTGACACACAGCAAGGATGGCAAAGCCATAGCTGCAGAATCACAGGCACTTTCAGGAAGCTCAAGAAGTTTTCTTCCACTGCAGCTCTCACATAATTAAAGCAGTATTAATTAGGGGGCTGCTGGACAGTGCAAGTCTGAAACCTCCAATCTATCTCTGAGCATCCCCCTTTATGGGGTCACTCATGCCTGAGGTGAAGGATGTTGTCCATTCCTTCCAGCTATGGAGTACCATGAAGACCAGTCTCCTGCCTAAGGCTGTTCTTGATGCACACCTCCTCCCAACACACGCTGGGCAGGAGTTGGGCTTTCTTGTACACCACCCTGAGCTTAAAATCAGTGCTCAATCAGCACTGGGAGCCTGGAAAGGACATTTCTGGAGGTAGAAAAGGACTGTAAAAGCTTTATAGTGAAGTTGCTATTTAACAGTTACACAAATCAGCTGCAGCTCACTTACCACAGCCTCGTATGCGTGATTGGGAAACATCTCCTTAAAAAGTATGAAACTCCATACTGGAACAGTATCCAAAGTTTCAGAGATGACTGCATTAGCGTACTTTATTCATTCTTGTATAACATACTTCAAACTTTGATGCGGAGTTCTGCTAACTAATATCTAGTCAAAGACAAAAACTCCTATGTCAATCCGTGAAGACTAAGCAGTTTCAGAATCTTCAAAATAAGTTCTTGAATTTTTTATAGTATTTGATAGCAGCTTTTTATTGGTTACAAAACCTAAGCCCATATACAAAATTAGGAACACATTTAGATGCCTCTTTGAAAGAACGTTTTAGTCTATTTTAACTGATAGTTTAAAAAAATAATAAAAACAATGCAATTTTAAACACTGTTCTGAAAACGTAAAAGTGCAGCAATATACTTTGTTTCCTTTATTAACTATGAAATGGTGCAATCCCAATCAAAAGCTGATAAGGTCACAACAGAAAGAACTGAGCAAATGCTTTGTGCTGCCTTAGCCAGTTCCCTGATGTTCACTTTTAATGTAATGCATTGAGTGCAAGAAAAGGATCAAATCTTCACAGTAGTGGAAAACTGTTGTTTCAGTATCAATTTGTATGTCATCTCCAGGATAAGCTAGTGCAGGCGGAAAAGGGTATCCGTCAGTCTATATGGCATACAGGGAGACTAAATTGAATTAGAAGGGGGGAAATCTTTGTTCACGTTAACAACTGCTGGAACTCTAATTTCACAAAAACTTTGTGACCTTACCTAACTTTGACTTTTTACTGTTTAGTTTTTTAGCGAACACCACACAGTTTCAAGATTTTTAGACTATAGTGTGTGAATAGGATGCAGTTACCATATGAAGCTTCAACTCAACTTCTCGGAAAAGAAAAAAGGCACAATGAACTTCAACTCAATTTTATGTGCACAAGAGTTGAAAAATCTGAGCCACCTTAAAGAGAAATTGATTCTAAAATTTATAAAACCTATAAATAATCAGAGGCCAAACCACTATATTAAAACAGATTATCTAGCAAGTAAAAATCTTGCAGTTTAAACATACGCTTGTATCCAGCTGAGATACAAGACAACTCACTCTTTAAAGTGGCTCTACCTTGGCAGATATATATTTAATGAATGCACACCTGCTATGCGTTGTTCATCAGTGGAAAAACAGCTGATCCACAAAGCTCTGATGGCATCTGTCCTTATCTTCATCACAGTAAATACAACCCACATCCAATAACTAAATTAGTTTAGATTTTTCTATCCCTTCACATCAATGCATTGGGAAATTACACCCAGTAAACAACAGCAACAAAACCAGTTTGTGTGACAGCTTACAGAATTTCAAAGTTATCAACCTTCACCCCAGCGATACCAAAATCCCTTTGAAAACAACTGGGTCAGACGATTTTCCTTAAGCAATGACCTTACATACCTTATGTAAAGTTATTTAATGTGCGCTGCACATCAGGTTGATGCTGAATAGCGGCAGCTTCCATACAGCCTCACACGTCAACCAGTTTGTATCTTTTTTTAATCATGTGAATAAGATTTGAGACTAACTTCTGAATTACTCTTCCGATACTCCAAGAATGAAGCTTTTATGACGCTTCTAAGTAGTTGCTGGTTTGTTGCCAACCACATCATCATAAGCACTGATTACTAAGTAAAAAATAGTTTAAGACTAAATTACAGTAAACATGAAAGCTCCACAGTTTAAACCCAATATAAATCAACCATATCCAATTATCAATTTAAAACAAAATATATTGACTACTGAAAGTTGAAAGCAAGATTCTTTTTAACTAATACATTTTTGGACAGATATTTTTTTCTTTTTCTACAGTCTGGGACTCTTGCTTTCAGCTTAAACAGAAGTTCAAGTCCGTAACAGGTTGTAGCTCAGGTAAAATACCATGCACAGCATTTGATTACTTCAAAACAGCAGGAACACACAGGCTGAAGTGAGTGGTCAAATAGGGCTCGCTGTTCTCAAAAATTAGGTATAATGGCAAATGCTTTACCAGTCCAAATCTACAGTTCGTTCTCCAACCCTGGTTTCTGAGGCAGTTAATGAACACACATCAATTACTGATAGCTGAAGTAGTTTTTTTTTGTTTTAAACTTAAGTGTTTAATCAATTGCCAAGTGTTTGTTTTTAAGTTACTTTTATTTCAGTTTCACCAATGAAATTCATTTGGCTTGCATTTTTGAATCTATTCTTCCACATAAAGTGTATGAAAATATGTTTGTGGAGGACGATGATGGAGGCTCAGAGAAACTGGGCCCCTGTAAAGTCTTCCAAAATGTATGCATCATACCAAAGTGTCTTGATCCACAGCGCACCGTTTTCCAAAGAAGCTACTTTTCCGTGGAAAGCCAATGTGCCACCACTATGGAATATTCTTAACAAAACTGCAGATTGCGGTTTTCAGCATGTGGCACCAGGAAAAAGGCAAAAAAAGGTGGTTGGGACTGTTAAAAAGAATTCTGGAACAGTTTAAGAGATCATGCATATGCATTTACAGTCCATGTGATAGTGATGTTTGGCAACTGCAAAGTGACCGATACATGGCTTGCTTTAGAAGCATCAAAACGAAGAGGCATGTGTGTCTTGGAGCCTTTTGTTTCTTCACTTGGTAGCCATCTGGTGGTGCTTCATTCTGGTGTGGGACAGAGAAGCTGCACTTTCTTTGACTTAAAAATTAAATTCTTTTGTTTGAAGGTTGGCTGTTGGGTCAAAGTTGTAAGTACCTCCTTGAGTGGCTTCAGGAATGAGACTGGGATCTTCGTCGATCTATAAAACACAACAACAAAAACACATGAGAGGCCAATTCCCTGCACAGTTCAGTACACGTAGGAGAGATTCACAAATGCCAATCTTTTTAATATTATTGCAATAAGATCAGTTTTTCAAATCTCATTTCTCAGATATGTTGAAGAAGAACAACACATCAAATCTGTTCTAATACTATTAGGGAAACAAAAAATTGTAATGGTTAGAGACTAGGTTGCCGCGTGGTCAAAACAGTTACTCTTTTACCTATGTGATTCAACTTTCAGTGCCAATTTTTAGTACTTCTGGAGTTGGCTGATCACTGGTTGTGAATTCCAAAATCAGTTTTGTACTTTCTCCTGTTATTTTTTTCTTTTGAACACAAAAATAATCGCTATCAGGAGCTGACAGAAATACTTATATAAAGCTTAAGAGTACTCAATATCTCCTGTAAGAATCTGATGGATCCTTACACATTTCAGAGCAGTTTTATATAGCTCTCACAAGCCAATCTGATTTTTTTAGAATCCAAAAGTACATCATTACTCTATGTATACAGAATGAAAGGCATCAGTATCCAACTTCACCCAACTTCCTCAGAGCTGTTAGAATGTAGGTATTTACCACCTCTAGGAACAGCAAATAGCATGATCAGGATTATCAATATACAGAACTTCAAATGCTACCCATCCTCCTCCAATCACCAGCTGCATCTATCCTCCAAACATGCCACTTCTACAAACCAGGGTGCAGGAACCACATGTGTCAAACCATGCGTCATTCTGAAGAAGGTAAAGAGCCTTTTTGTGGGGGGTCCAAGCTTTCTGAGATCTGACCTTGGAGTAGTCCAGAGTCAGAAATGACTCATCTAAAATCTTTGTTTCTGTTTACTTTGGGAGACAACAATCTGCATGAGCAAGGGTGGGGCATGTCATACCCAAATGAAGATCAAATCTGGTTTCAGAATGCTTTGCTAAATGGTTTCTAGTTGATAAATTAGCACTTCTGCTTTCTGCAGGAGTACTACAAAATAACCTTACCTAAGTTCACATGCCTAACACAATAAACTGAAGTCAGGAAGCCATTAGTGCTGGTCCTTTATAAAGCTGTGCACTTCACAGGGCTCAGTAAAGGAGGAGATGGGATTAAAAGTGAAGGGATATCTAGTAACCAGCAAAATCTCATGAGAATACAGAAGATCCCGAAGTGACAGAAGTCAGGAATACTCATGGGCAGTCAATCTTGACACTGCCAAGCAGGGTAACATAACCAGGCTCTTACCAACCCAGGGCAATTTGGATTTTCATGGTTTTCTTTCCTTTTCTTTTCACTAATCCTCAAATGAGATGGGTTATTTTCCTACTTGTAATTACTACCTGAAAGTTTGTCTGGTTCTATGTTTGAACTCCTATCTTCCAGTCATGGAATTCCTACCATTTTAAGTTTTAAAAGCCCCAGAAAACATGGTAAAAGTGAAACAATAATCTGAAGTAAACTCTTGCTCCTGAGTAAAGGAGCTAAATTCAGTAGATCAAGCACAAATTAAATTGTGTTTAAGTGAGAAGGAAATGCACCAAAGGGAGCACTAACTCCCGTTAGTGTTTAAAAGAGATGTTTTTTGACTCTCCCCCATAGACTCTTTGGTTTTAGCTACAGAAGTCTTGGAGTTATTCTGGAGAGTATTAGACACTGCTCATAGAATCATTACAAGCATAGGGAGCTTTTCACATATCTCAACTTCTGCTGACTAACTTTGCAATCCCATAATTGGCCCAAGAACTGAAAATTAACAAGTCCTAAAGTTACAGCTGGTATCTGGAGAGTTCAATTTAAGAGGAACTTAAGACACAGCTCTGCTAGGCTGCAGAACAACAGACACCCTGGATGGCCTTTATAATTATTATTTGTCTTCAAATTGCTTCTTGAAATGCTTCTGAGGCAATCACAGCCAGCCAGTAGCAGGAAGAGCTAGAACCCAAAGGCTCAAAATACCTAATCAGAGTGCAACAAAATATCAGATGGTCTGGATCAATCAGTTGCAGAAAGTGTTAAGTTTTGCTAATAGTTTTGATGACTCTTTTCAATGCAGAATCCAGACTGAGCAATTACAGACATGAAATACAGTAATCTGAAACCTGAAACTAAGGATCCGCCCCTCCCTCCAGACTGATGTATGAGAAAGCAAAAAGGAGAGCCAAAGAACTGCTTAGATTCTAATTTCAAGAAATTACATGTCAATGTATATGTCAGTGTGACAAAATTAGGTCAGTGTCAATCAATTTATTAGGCAAAACCCGAGCAGTCATCTTGATGTTGTTGAAGAAAATTCTTGGTATTGAGAAACTCTTCAAAGACTTGCAATTAAGAGAAGCTGTACTGAAAAAGGAGCAGGAAAACTGACTTCTCAGACATTCCCTACGTTCATGGCAATTGGAACTGAGAAACAATGACAGTGTACTTACTAAGCTAACAGCACAGCATCAGTCTTTAGCATACTTACATCATCACCAGAGAAATACTGATCTATGATTTCAAATGCTAGTTTATAAATGTCTTCATTCTCGTGCTGTTGCAAGGCTTCGATTTTCTCTAACCCTGAATAAAAAGAAAATGGAAAAGGGTTTTATAAGTTTAAACTGGAGTTACTGACTACTTCGAAAAATAGTAAGAAAAATAATGAAGCCTTACTACTGAAATATACTAGAAAATATGTAGGTCGATTTGCAAATACTATCTACAAGGCAGCTATCTTTATCTCTTAAGAGAAAAGAGAAGTAGTTTGGGAACTTCTGGATACCACGGAATGTCCCATTTTATGAACAAAGGATAATGGAATCTTCTCTCTTTTCAGATAAAATTCTCCATATTTAAGACTTATGCATACTACATAGCTTTTGTTTCAGTCATTGTGCTTTCTGTACACCATCAAAAGAAAGTGGCTGCTTTTGTGTGTTGCATAAGACTTTAAAGCAACAAGGCAACAAAACCCCAAACTAAGAGCAACTTAAAATGCTAGTCCCATTCTCAAACAGGATATGGAACAATATGAGGGAAAAACTTCCAGTGTAGTAAGTTCTTCAATATCCCTTTACTGTTACACATTAATTAGCATGTGCTAAAAACCTGGATTGCAGTATCAAGATGGCTTCTCATCCTGATTTGGTTTGTAACAAAATGATCCTAACAACTGCTTCCAAGGCAGTGAACTAAAGTGAGAATTGTGTTTTACCACAGAGCAAAAGTATATGCAATAATCAAATTAAAAGAAGTACAATTCTCATTTAAACCTAAAGAATACTCAAGCTACAAAAAGCTTCTTCCAACACGATGATCTCTAAGCCAAACCAAACAGTCTCACTTACTTATGCAAACAGCCATGGTAAAAAAATGCTGTAGTAAACATGACCAGCAGCAAGGGGAAGACAAAATAATATCCACCAAATTAAATTTTTTAAAAGCCTAATAAGTACTAACCTCCACACTCTTCTATAATTTCAGCTATTGTGCTGGCCTCATCGCCAGCCATTATCAGGATGTTTTTCAGACCATCCAGCACCACCTGTACCACTTGAGAATCCTTTACTGAGAGTAGATTGCAGAATGGTGGGATTACATTTTGCTGTACAAGGTATTCAACCTAAATAATGAACAAAAAAGTGCTTTCAACATTGTGTTTCTTACAAATGGCTGCATGTGCAATGGTTCAGTGACAATTCGGAATCCTACTACACATACCTGATCTTTTCTCCCACTTATTGTCAAATTGCTAATTGCCCAAGCAGCCTCCTTTTGTGTTCCAAAGTCCCCCTGAAAAATAAAATTAATAGCTCATTAAAATCAGCATGGAAACATCTGTCAAGCTTATTATTAAAAATCACAGACTCCTCATGTCAGATTTATAAAAAGAGGATGACAACTCGCATAGCTGATAGTTTGACTGACCTTAGCCAGCTGGTGTATGATCATAGGGATTAGCCCAGCATCTATTACAGCCTGAACTTGTTGCTGGTTTCCTGCTGTGATATTGGAAAGGAACCAAACTGCTTCCTACAATTGGGCAAAATAAAAAAGCAGAACACTTTTAGAAACTAGTCAACAGATTAAAAAAAAAACATACCAAAAAACTCAAACCCATCCAGACTATACAAAACAAGCTCAAAACCTAAAATCAAACCATGACCAATCATGAAACAGAACCTACAGGTTTCCTCCTCAAATAGCATTTCTAGCACACAAACTTTTATTGCACTGTGAAAACCAAACCTGCAGAGGATTAATCTAAAATAGACATGATTAATTTATGGGGCCAGATTATTACTTACAAGGAGTGCCTCCATATATCAAAAGCAATGCTGACTTCAGCCTTACATTCACTTTGCACTGCTGGGATCACAGCCGTGTTTTAAACTTTCGGTCAGTTTCGTAAAGAAAGTAGGAAAACTGGTAAAACCTCATATAAAAAAAACCTTTACCCTACTACTGACAGCTTAGTAGTAACTTTCTGTGCTGATACAAAGACCACTAAATGTGACTACCATTTTCTTCCTGAAACACAAAGGGGAGCTCACAGAGCTCATTCAAGTATCAGATAGGATGCTCAGTCCTGAGACTTCACCCAGCAGTTATCTCCTTCAGGTGGTTCATCAATAATGCTAGTACCTATC
>JBCJKH010017010.1:0-17732 GCA_039877255.1 Loriculus beryllinus
CCTTCAGAACTACCTCCCAAGGGACTCTGTCAACCAGGCTCCTAAACAGGCCAAAGTCTGCCCTACACAAATCCAAGGTAACAGTTCTGTTGACCTCCCTCCTTACTTTTCTGAAAATTAAAAATTCTACCATTTCGTGATCATTGTCCCAAGACAGCCTCCAGCCATCAGATTATCCACAAGTTCTTCTCTGTTTACAAACAGCAGGTCCAGCACATACCTTCCCTAGTCAGCTCACTCACCAGCTGTGTTGGGAAGTATCTTACACACACACCACAAACCTCCTGGACTGTTTCCTCTCTGTTGTATTGTATTTCCAGATGCTTCCAGCAGACATATTCAAAATTTACTGTGTATTTAGAGCATTTCCAGTAATTTTCAAAGTGTCTCATATTTCTATAAGACCAAGGAAGCAATCTTTTATAAGGGCTTTCTGAAATCAAGAGCATCCAGTAAACAAGGACAGTAAATACAGAAATGTAACCCATATCTCCACAAACAGATGTATCCTGTCTAAAACACATAAATGCCGATTGAAAGTATCAAAGTATACAAAAGAATAATTTTACTGATAACTCCAAATATCACTAGTGGAAACATCAGTTTGATCTTCAGACACTTTTCTAGCAATTACTTTCTGTAGCGTTTTAAGTTTTAACTTTTATGTCTATAAGATACAAACATATATACCTATAGAACGTATATATTGTAGCTAAACGGAATAACTTGGTTTTATGATACCACCATTATAAAATGTCTTGAGCACGCACAGAACATAAAAGCACTTCTTCACAACACAAATGGATGCATCGTAAGACAAATTTCAATGAAGTGGTCTCAGCAGAGCTGAAGAAGAATATTTTAGCTCATTTTTGCCACATTTCATTGCATAGTTAAACCAGGCTATGCAGAAATGTGCAGCAACTCCGGCATCAGTATTTGTTGTTTTATATGCACTGCTTCTATTTTCCTAAGGGTGTTCAGAGCAATATTCTACTGTGAAAGAACACTGAATTCACCCAATGTCATATTTATTATAGGACTTAAAGTTTGACCCTTAGATATCCATTCTTAAAGACTACTCATAGATCTGTTTCTCACCTGTCCTTATGCAGAACTAGTGTGTACATTAATTGGATAGACCTGAAACTGCAAATAAAACTGCAGCTTAGTCATAGACACACCCAGATGCTTTACAGCTACATCCAAAATGCCTGCTTGACTTTGTGTAATGCATGATATCTGGACTGATGAGAGCACATCTCCTTCCTGAAAAGAGCATCCTCCTGAGGAAGCTCTGCAAGTTCCCCGCCAGTCGCTGTCCCAGGTCCACCTCCCCAGTGCCTTTAGGCAATCCTTTAATGCAACATGTCCCAAAGCTATGCAAAGCTGATACCCTCCAGAATTTTTCAGACATTCTGCTCTAGCTCACAAAAGGCGCTAACATTTTCATCTAAGAAAACTGTAAGCATTTGAGTAGCAACCAAAAAGTCATGTTCCCTTATTTCTTTTCCAGATTTCATTTGTTTTAGGCTTTGACAGCTTGGACAAGCCAGCTCTGGAGCAGGCCACATGGCTAGCCCAAAACAAATGGGTTTGAGTCTTGTGATTTGCCATGGAGATGTAATTCAGAAACCTTGGCTAAGACTGAACAGTGATATTACAGCTACCAGGCCCAAGAATTTAGTTCTAAACTTGGAAACATACAAGAATACCAGCTGAAATTATCTATATTTATCCTTTTTACAGCCTTCTTCAATTCTCATCACCTATTGTCTCCTCATCACCCTCTCCCCATACAAGCACTACAGTCTTAACACAGGTGGATGTTTTTCATTAGACTGTATGGCAAGCAGGGAATGGGGAAAAAAGGCAAAACAAAACATAATTGTACAAATACATCTATTTGTTGCACATCCTGCCTATCATAGTCAGTAATTTGGAAACTAATGATGTTGCTATACCTCAATTCAGCTGTGGACATTCTCTGTAGGAATAAATCTATTTTACACCAAACTTTTTTCTCTTCAATCTCCAGTTTATATGTACAACTTTTTTTTCTTGTTTTGCTTTTAAAAATACAGTCCTCTGAAAGCACTGAATTTCATTAAAGCACTGAAGGCTGTGCAACTGAATGAAATAAAAGCACACAAACATGTTGATGCTAGACAAGAGCTTTTTCCAGCCATAGACACTAACACTACAATTCACTTCAAGATGTCCAAGAGATAACTACTTCTCTTTAAACACTTGTCCTGTTATAAGAATCAATGCAATCAAAACCAGTTAAAGTGCTACAGACTGAGAAATTTATTACTGATAAGAGATTAAATCCAAAATACACATTTTGCAATCTTCTCAGTAAGGACATGTGGGAGGTAGAACCATATATCCTCTCAGGCTTTTATTAGAAGGTTCTCCAAAATCTAAAACACACTTTTCTTCACAATAACCTGAGTTGGAGTTTGCTTTGTCTTAAAAAAAAAAAAAAAAAAAAAAAAAAAAAAAGAAAACCAGCAAAAAAAACAACCAAACAAACAAAAAAACTACATTACAAACAACAACTAAGTTGGTTCCAGGTTCAGCTGCTCAGAAACTAAAAGGAATGCAGTCACAAAAACATGTTGGGCTACATCATGGCATTCGGAAACACATGAAATTTTATTACCAAACTACTCTGGACAGCAGGTCATCAAAACCTTAAACTTTTACCGCCAAATCCAGTATCTTTAGAAAAGAAAGTAAGAAGCTTAAGGACATACAAGGCTTTCTCACAGAAATAGTAAGCCAAACACCACTGATGCACAGAGACAGGAATCACATACAGCCCCCTTATGACAATGTAAGAGAAAAAAAAAGAAGTGCTTCTTCTCAAGGAGGCATATTCATTTGCTTAGACGCAAAATGTTTTTTGCTAAAGATTCCTCTCTGTTCTCACAGCAAACATTTAAGTTTTGATCTGAAAAAGTTTGTTCAACTGTCAAGAGGCATACACACTCCACAAATCTGCTAAAACTTTGGTTTCCAAAGAAAATGTTAATTAGAAACTTACTATTGGAAAAGTCAACAATGACTGCTATGCAGATATGAAAAAATAACCATATTTCTTCTTTGAACCACTGATTATACATATATCTATAGGCACATGTGTGTATATATATATATGTCAAGTGACTGAACTAATTTTTTTTAAATGATATCTTTAAATAGATTTGAATAAAAGATAGCAGGTAAAAAAAAATATCAGGTATGTGTGTCAGGTAAAACTGAATGCAGAAATTTTGCCGGGCAGATTTTAAGCTCTTCTATCATTAACTTCACATCAAATTAAAGTAGTAGGATGACTGGCAAATGAAGAATAACTCAAGCTGAACTGCCACTTTTAATAACCCAGTTTCCATTTAAACAGCGAGATGGCCGTAGGGTTTGAGAATTTGTCACTACCATGTACACCCGCTGATAGTAAAGTAGAGGCAGATGAGATGAGCCCATTTGAAACAACGTGCTGTTTTATCCCTTTGGTGATAAAAAAAAAATCCATAGAGATATTATGAAAATTAAAAATTTCTTTTAAAAATAGAGAAAAAAATACTGTGTTTGTACAGAACACAGATAATTCTTTTCAGCATTGCATACATGCAAAAGAAAATCAGCTTTTTATAAGTACAGCTGACAGGGCAGATACGCACAAAATTTTCACAATGAAAAAGTTTTCACCAAATAAACAGAGCATCTATGCTAGTTTTCATGTTAGCACATAGGGATGAAGTTTTAGCTTATCCACATTGAGACATTAAGTTGTGCCACAGTGATGTCACACGCACAGGTCAATTAACAGCTCCAACAGTTGCAGCTATTTTAATAGATTTTCCTATTGAACACAAGATTAGCACCCGATTTCAGATTTCAAGGCAACTCATACCATTGTTGGGGAAAAAAAAGAAAAGGAAAAGTTGCAACTTAGAGCCCAAATTTAATGTTTTCTTTAACATCTTAGCGTTCATGACTAGAATAAGAGATTCAAGTGATAAATGCTGTATGTTCAATAGAAAAAACCTAGGTTGTATGATATATGTTTATTTCTTATAGCTCATAACTTAGTGGACTGATTCTAAACTGGCTATCACACTGCTTATCTCCTGTAGTACTCAAAGAATTTTTCCAATGTGTACACTAAAATTGGAATTCTAGGGTTTTTCAGGGAGCTACATCTTCAATACACATGCTGAATTTGTGAGACAAAACAAAGGATTCCTCCAAGTTCATTATCCTAAGAAACAGAACAATGAAATCAGGCTGCAGGTTCCATGGGATTTTCTTACCAAGTAGATCTCAAACTGTTCATCAAAATAAAACGTAAAGCTGTAACTCAAGAGTAACAGAACATATATTTCTGGCTTCAAAATACTTCTTTTTTTAAAAAAAATTCAATGTCAACTTTCACCTTTAGCCCATTAAACATTAATTCAGAAATGTGAAATGCTAGAACAAGCACATTTTGTATTAGCATCTATATCCAGAAACTGCCAAATTGTCCATTAAATATACTGAATAAATCATGGAGAAAAAAAAAGTCAAGAAGTGAGTAAATAGGAATGACAGGCAAACAACCAAAGTGAAGATGAAGTCACATGAAAGGAGTGACAAAGGAAATCAGTGCAAAAAAATTGCAAAAAGCACTTCAAGTTAACCCATATTTCACAATTTTCTGTTAGTGCATTTTATTTCCTGGCAACTTCCGCCTGCCTTGAGTATATGCACAACTAGCAGCCTTGATCCTTTCAGCATGTAATTTAAATTAAGCCAAGAGTTAGAATAAGCCAAGATATTGGGTTTAAACAAAAATTCTAGTACACATAATGAACACAAGCCAACTGCTTAGAAAAGGACAAACCAGCACAATGGTCACTAGCAAATTAGTCTGCAAAATGAGGGAATATTACATTGGTCTAAATGAAGTTATCTATAGATTTTGACCCTGTGAAATTTCCATACATGAATGATTATTGGGTTTCATTAGAAATTAGTTTCACTTTGCTGAATGGTCAAGGTTTCGCATTAAAATTTGTTCAATATTTCTTCCTCCTGATGGTCAGTGTAGGAAAAAATACACAAGTATAAAAGGCACAAAGGTGCATTCTTTGTACAATTAAATGTTCAAATAATGCCAGATAACACAGACAAATCTGCATGTCTAGGGGCAGTAAGTGAAAGTCTGATTAACCTTTTGTTTTAGTAAGTGGCCTTCATAAATGCAGCAATTGCCGTCCTCAGATCTCTACTGTAAATCTGGGCTGACATTAGATCCCATCCCTACTAATTATAAGCTGTGTTAGATACGTCAATTTGCACCTCTGGCACGAAAAGCTGGTCACTACTAGTTTGACAAAATTGAAGTGAGACTAAATGACAACATATTCTAATGAGAAGACATCCCATATAGCATAATTCTATATAGGCTCACTGGTTAAAAAAATTCACACAACACACATCACCGAACAAGAGTCACTGCTAGCTCCCTCCCTAGCACCAGCAAATTTCTGCAATGTTTGACAATGAAAACAAAGTGGTTCGTTTATGTTTACAGACTGTGAGGCGGGTGAGAGAGTTGGCATTAAACACTGTCCTTAACACAGATGAAATGAATTAATTCTTTGAACATCATACAGAAAGGAAGCAAAAATACTTACTAATACAGAACTTCATTTGCTTCATGCCTTTCATATCTAACAGTTTCACACATCAGTCTGAAAGAGAAAGAAAGAAGTCATTTTTAATTATGATTCCTATCAGTGTCACAAAGACTTCACTTTCTGGTTAGTCAGCATTTCCACCGTGCCTCCAGCTCTTGCAGAAATTAACCATCAATTTAAAGCTAAGCTGATTTTTAACTTAAGAGAACAAATTGTTAAATCTAAGCATTTAAGTTATTAGTTAATCCAAGATCAGATTTGATTTAGGAGTCTAGATGTAATTGCTCCCATAAAAAAAAAAAAAAGTCTAGAAAATGGGTAAAGTGATAGTGGTCTCATTTTATAAAATGATCTGATAAAATTAAGTTGCTGCATAAGGAAACAAATCAGAATTTTAGAAAATGGATGGAAATCTATGATATGTGACACTAATCAGATATAATAGGATATAAAAACTGCTCCCTTTTTCAAGTCAGATAAATCTGACTATCTATTTATCAATAGATGAAACAAGGAATTATATTGCAAGATAAACTGATGCTTCTCATTTTGCTAAAATTCAGCAACTTAAAAAATTTCCATGAGATTTTAATGCTGAAACGCCAGGGGGCTCAAAGCAGAGAGAATTTCCTGCAGGAAAATCCTCTGTCTACAGGGGAGGACTAAAGCGCTTTTGCATTCATGGTCTGCCTGACAAATGCGCCATAACAGAGAGCAACTATGATAGAATTTACCAATATTAGGAAATACATGTTAACTTGGCACAAAAATATCAACATGCCATTTCTGTCTATTAAGGAAATGGAGCCTGTAAATTGCTGGGGAAGAGAGGTGGGAAGGAAACATACCACCCCCACTGCTTCCCTTGGACTTTCTCTGGCTCTAAAACAGGCTACAAACACCAAGGCTATTTGACAGTCAGACAGAGATTTGCCTAAGAGGCTCATGTGAACATTCAAATGAGGAACTGTATTTAAAAAATTTGGGAAAGAAATTCTCATTCCTCAAGGGATCAATCATCAGAACCTCGGGGCACCAATGAATGGCTGCCTACAATGGTATCCTAAGCAGACAAATGTGCTCAAGAATTCCTGCTCAAGCAAAAATCCCAAAAACGTTTATCTGAGGCCTGGAAGAGTTGGTCTGGGTTTGATGTGACTTTTAAAAGGCTTCTTACGGCTATCTCTCATCATTTCCTACATCATGCATTTCAATAGCCAAGAGGCTGCTATAAAAGTTACCTTAGCACTCATTTCTTTCAGGATTTTGCTTATTAATTCAGCCCAAAAAATAATGTTTCTTCTGTCCACAAGTGGCAGGCTTACAGTGGCATCTTGATTAAAAAAAACCCTACCATGGCCTTTCCCTTGTCTCTGTATTTTAGATTTAGCCTTTAGACCATCTGTGAGATCCTTTCTTATAGGCAATGTCTATACTGTATATAATTAAGTATTATGTTTTGTAGATCAATTTCACCTAATGAAACAACATCGTGCATCCTGGCACAGCAAAAAAAGCTTTTTGAACCACAGAATCTTTTCTTTTTCAGTCACTGGTCCCCAGCATAAAATCAGGTCTTGACAAAATTCTTTACAGACACCAAAAGCTACTGCCTACTTCTACCTCCTGGATTCTCATCTTCTCTCTCTTATCCTGCGTTTTGAGAGAGAACGGGGGACAGTCATGAGGTTACTGGTGAGAAAATACCAGAAGAAAAGTCATTGCTAGAAGTAAGATTTAAAAAACAAAATGCTGCTGAAGGACAGTCTGTACCCTGCTGGTCTGAAACGATACTGGGCAATGGGCCATATAAGAGTAGGAGTTACAGGAAACAGTCATTTTAACAAGCAAGTTTTGTCCCACTTGAATCCAGAATGAAGGAAGTACATTCTTGACAAAGTCATGCAAGTTGACCACTGACACTGCCCAAGTTTTACAGCATTTTGGTCCCGTTATGAGGACAGTAATAGGGGAGAAAATTCCTCTTACAGAATGTAGCCAAGTGTTTCAATTCTTGTGTTAAAAGTTAGATATAACAGTGACCAAGTAGTACAAACTAGATTGCTTCCTCAAATACTTGAAAAATTTAGTTAGTTCTGGTTAATACTGGTGTCTGATTTTTGCTGAAACATGATCTTTGTCTGCTTCTTAAACAAATGTAATAAATTCAAGATGAGATCATCAGCAAGCTGTAAGTTATTCACTACTAGAGGCTATATTTAATACATTAGTTTCTAATGCATCTCAGAGGGTTTTGTGGCATCCCACCAAAAAGAAATGTTGTATCCTAAAGGGTACTATAAAAGCTGTCTGTCCCACATCTGCTGGGAGCCCAGCCTTTTCCATGTATGGTACTGTAAACAGAAGCTCTCTTCTAGGAATTCACTGTGCCTCGAGAGTGAGTTCCACACATTCCTCAACAAGAACCTCATTCTGCACAGGAAGCCAAGAAGCACATACCATGCAACCATATGTGCGCACTTTGATCTTTGTAAACAAGTTAACATCAGTTCAACTTCAGCTACACAAAACTTGATGTGCTAAAAGACTTGCATACAATAGCATGACACAAAATACTTTAACTGAATGGGATTGTGGCCTCCTTCCAAAGTAAAAGTAATTACAGAAATTCCTTTGAAGTCAACAATTCACATTTCACATTGCAATGTGTCTTGAGCACCTTGGGGAGAAAGAAAACCTTGCCTTTTATTTTCTCCAAATTACAGAATACTGGCTTGGGAATGTGGACTCTGACAGAATGACGAAGCAAGAGACCAGAAATTGGAATCTAAACCAGCATTAGTCAAGTCAAAGTTGCTTCAGCATCTTCAGATGTGGCAAATGTTGGCAAACTCCAGGACGCAAAATAACAGTAATTCATCCTCTCTCCCTGTAGAGTATACGGGAGATGCACTGGCCTTCTCCTCTACCTGCCAACCTCACACCAATGTCCCAGTACCCTTAGAAACCTCTGCTGTAGATGTCTACGTGACAACTACTGAAACAGTAACTTAAAAATCAAGCAAACACAAGTCTTTACAAAAAAACAGGAAGTTCATCTAGAAGTTCTTACTTCAATTTATTTGCTTCATGAAGCACTTCAATTAAACAAAGTGGTGACATTTATTAGTAATCTTTTACTAAGTATCATTTGCATACATAATTTGTCAAAACATCCACATGAAAGCAAATATAAACTGACACAGAAGCTGAATAACAGATCCTGTTCTTGCGATCATTATGTTACATAAACAATTTGGACTATGTATGGACTTTCATTCAGGACTGGAACTTGTACCCTTTATGCAAAGCATTTAGTTCTAGCCCAGAAGTTTGGAAAAAAGCAAACACATCCATAATAGAAATCAAAAGAAACAAATAGGCATACACATATGCACACATGCAAGGACAAAGTCTTAGAACAATAAAAAAGGGAAGAATTTGATGCAGTGATAGCCAGCTTTTCAGTTTGACGTAGGGCACACAAGAGTAGTGCATAGTTACCAAAGCTACTGTTCCTTTGCTTTGTTAATGCATTAATATATATATATGTGTGCGTGCGTTCAGTGGTAAAGTATCATACCTTAGCTGATGCTCCCTCAGATTAGACAAAGCTTCCATTCCATGTAAATAGGAATATACGATCTCCAAATCCTATAAACATAGAGAAAACATTATTAGGATTCTTAATTCGGTACAGGCTGTTAAAATAGTTTCTGCAGAGCATTCAGAGGTCTCCTACTACGGGCAGCAGAAATATTTGACATAACACATTTACAAGAGATTAAAAACAAGTTGCAGGAATACCTTTGATTCTACCTTGGAACCTGACATGGAGAAGAATGATGGTATGTCCACATCAGAAAATACAAACACAGAACCCTTTCTGCTTCTGCTGTCATTACATCCAGGAAACAAGCCTGGTCCAGAATCCCAGTGAGCTACTTTGCAACTACCGCTGTCCTGCCTCTCAATGCCAACATACCCAAAAACCGTATTTTATAAAGGAAACTCATAAAAATTTGTCTTTTCGTGTTCAGAAGAAAAGAAGTACAAAATAGTCTAACAAAATACCACATTTACATAAACATTTATAAAATTGTATCCTCTTCAAATAGAAGGTAAACCACAAGCTTCACCAAGAAGAAAAGTTGGCATGAACAGAAAATTCTTGAAATTTTCTTGAAACAGAAAATGAGTTAAGAAAATCATAAAGACAATCCTAGTTACATGAAGTGTTACAGTCAACCATTGCAAGCCTCCAATATCCACCTCACAAAATAACATTAATAAAGACATGAAAACAACATCCAAGACTAAAACTTCCTAAGATGCTGTTACGAAAACACTAATGTCAGTCTAGAGGCTTTGCTAATATTATACAGCACTTAAGACAAAATTGCAGTACAGCCCACAACTTTTAGAGTGATTTCACTTTTGCTTATGGATTTCATGCTGTTTCATCATCAGTTTTTTTAAACTTGCTAGTTAAGAGACAACATATTATCCCTAATTCACTGAAAATCAGAATAATGGCTTGTGACCAGTAGTCGATGCTGACAAAGTTGAGAATAAGCTAGCACCACTCTCAGTAACAATACCACTTTCATAACCCACCGTAATATGATGTTTTCAAGTAATGGAATAGATAAAAGCTATAAATTTATAAAATATTTGATCACTGGGAAATATTTGTATACATAAAATTGATCATGAAGTACAGAAATACTGTTTTCAGACACAATGAAACAATGCTAGATGTGGTATTTGGGCAAAAATGTTAGGAGTGGAGTCACACAGAGAACTTGAATTTAAGTAAGAAAAATAAAAATAAAATCGAGTTAAATACTGTGTTTGTTTAAATCATGATACAGATGAGAAAAGAAAGAGGAGTTACACTCAATGGCTAAGATTAAACAGGTGTCTTTCATTCAGTAACGAAAAGAATGTCTTTCACTTGCACTGAAAAAAATGCAAATACTTAGTTTGAAAAAGTAGAAGAAAAGCACAAGCCAAAAGACTGATTTCACTTCTATTCTGGTCCTTCTGTGCCCTTGCTCTCTAGAGGCTTTGGTCCTCCTCTGAGGAGCAGAGGACACATCAAGGATAAAAGTAATTATGCATGGTTTGGGACGGAGGGACCTTGCACATAGAAGGCTTTGAAGAGAAAATACAGTAGTTGCTTGCCTTCTGCCCATGCACTCTACACACACACACACACACACACACAAACCCTTTTTTGTTAAATACTAATGAAAGCATGCAAAAGGACTCATCTGCCACAGCCAGTGACCTGCTCACTTGTCACACAGGCTGCGGGTCAGCAGAGGCTCCCAGGAGCAGTGTCAGGGAAGATGCACCCCAAAAGACCCCATGCACTGCTGCTGCTCACTAGACATGCCAGACTGTGAGGCATAAGCCATCAGCTGCCACGGGAAGCTGGGCATGGATCACTGAAGATCAGATCCCTATAGTAGTGGATTACGTGGAAAAGTCTGGCCACAAGGTACTACTGTAATTCAATTCCAAAAAGCACACAGAAGACCAGTAGAGTAACCTTCTGCCACTAGGCTTGCCCTGCAGCTTTAGCTGCAGTGAAGAATTCACGGATGAATGAAAAAACCATTAAGGATGCTGACTTACAGGGATTCACAGACCTAAAAGTGGAAGTGTGTTGTAAAAGGCACCCATGAACATCTGATTTCCAAAACCTAGTGACCAACCTTGAAGATGTACAAAGCAATCAAGAACACAGGTTATGAGTGTTCTTCTAGAGAAATGCAGCTGAACTGACTCAAAGCAAGCAGGATGAATGATATCACTGAAGGGAGTCATTCTGACCAATTTCACAAGCAAGTGGCAAGGTAACATTAGGAAACGCTTTTTACAAAATAATCTTTATTCAGAATACAAGCATACTTGTCAAATACTAGCAAACACAACATTCCACAGGTGTCCACACTAGGAACTGCAGGTAGTGGAGATCCTTGACTAAAAAAAAAAAAAAAAAGAAAAAAAAAAAAAAAGAAAATCTTTAAAAAAATAAATCCAGAGAGATCTAAAAAACAGAAGGTAAGGGAAAAAAAGAATTTGAAAAACCCAAACCAAAGCACATCTCTGTCTCTGCTTTCATCAGGGTTACTGGCTGCAACCACAAAGGGAAGATAACATTGAAGACATCTTATCACAGAGAAAATTAAGGTGGGGGTCTTGATTTGCAAAAAAAGCAGCAGGAAAACAAGAGTCCAGACAGTGGGGTCCTACCGAAACAAAATCATTATAACACTGCAGCTGCTGTGCACTGGCTGTTTCTGAGAAGCGCTGCAGGCAGTTCTTTAAGCTGCATCTTTCCAGAAGGTGTCTAGCAGGGAATAGCTCCCCCTAGCATCAAAAGTATGGCATTGAAATTCAAGTAACAACCGGCACTATTCCTTTCAATTTAAATTCTCTGTATCACTGCAATGTAGAGAAAACTACAGTAAGAGTCAAAAGAGCTGAATATATTTTCATATCTTGTCAGTAGACGATGCACGCTTCTCGTCAGCCTGTAGCACTGAAGAGCAGGAAAGCAATTTGACGAAAAGCAATCATAGTATCAACTCATCACCATTAGGTCACCTCTGTTTTCCGTTTATCTCAGGAAAACCTATGCTTTGCTTACTTAAAAAACACTCGTTATCAAACATAAATAGCTTTTTCAGTTTCTTAATTACAAGTGAATTAATGGAATGGGAGAGTCCTTCTGAAATATTTGTGCCAAGTGGTGTAAAATCCTGAAGAGATTCCAGATGCTTGAAATGATATTTTAATTAAAGCTATTTCACAAAAATAACACACACACATAAAACTACGGCATGTAAACTATGACAGTTTGTTAATTTTGATATTCTATACACTTGACAAAAAGCTACACTTTTGAAATTCTCAGGAAGAGAAGTTTGCCTTTTGAGAAGGACATGGCCTGCCTGTGTGATTTATGCCAGCTAGCTGAGCAAATTCAACCGCAGTGTTCCTGAAAGCTGCCTCCAACTAATCCACGGAGTACTTAAAAGCATGCAGGTGACAGCAGCAGTTTGATGGGGTTTTGTCCGCATGGACTTAAATTGCCACAAGGTGGCAGACTGAGACACCAGAACTTCAGAGAGCCATTTAATTTTTCCCTTTATTCTTTAAAATACAACTTCATACCAGTTTATGAATGTCAAGAGGAACAAAGCTAAACCTCACGCTACAACTGGTTAAATGTTCTACTCCAGGAAGGACTACTTATACAAAAGCATAGAGGAACCACCAGCTTCTTGCTTTCCTGTTTTATCCAGCCAGCCCCAACCAGCTGAACTTAGAAACCAATAAATTTAACAAAAGCAATGCAAAGTAGCTGATCTTGCTACAGGAATCAAGTTCTACACATAGGCTGTGGCAACAGATTAAAAAAACATCTCAATGGAAACTCCAGAACCAAAAATTAAATGCAAAGCCCAAATTAGCGCAGGTTTCAAAGCATGTTTTCATTTAAATTAAGGCTAGAAGACTGAAATTTAATCTACACTTAAATTTGTCCTGCATCCAGAGTCATATGCTTGGGTTGCTGTGTGTGAAGCTGCCTGAAATTTGTTTAATTCACTGTTATTTCTTAATTTGTTTGTTCCTGCGGTGTCAGCTGCCTCAGTTTAAAATTCTGACCGTACTTTGAAACAGAATGGGGAGACTCAAGTTTTAATGCAGCTCAACTTCAATTAGAGCTGTAGAAACACATCGGTCTGCAACCTTACCTCTGCTCTCCAGTCTAATAAAAATCTGTGCATGTTTATGCCCAGACATTTCTATCCATTTCGTTCGTGCTTCAAATGTATTTGGCAATGCCAGCTGCACAAACCAGACAAACACAAACCAGAATGTTGGCCTCAAATTCACACTAGCTTAATGAAGAAATCTTTTACTTTAATAAAGTGATAGAGATGTGAAAATGTACTTCTTTGGACTGAAAAAGTTAAGCCTCTAAAAATCGCAGACTTACACTGGTTTCAGTCCTGGTTGCATTAAGGTGTGAAACTACAGGCCCAATTCAACTATTCATTCTTGCCACAGTTAAAAAGCAAAATGCTGAGCTGAGAAAGTTATTGCTCTCTTAGAAAATTCATTCATTTCTGTGAAGTAGCAAACAAGCAAAGAGAAGCTTTCATCTTATAATAGTTTGGTGCATTATAAATCAAAGGGTAAAAATAAAATACAAGATAATTCTTTAATTCACTGTCTTGAAGGATGAAAAAAAAAGAACTTTTTCAAAGCAGCTAATATTCACTTTAGGCTCAAAAAGACCTTCCTGCTGTGTCTAGAGCAGGTTTTGAAAGGCTGATCTTTGGTAACTAACCCATTCTTTAGGTCCCCTGCAGCCACCCATCAGTGGCACAAGGCTGGGTGAAGAGGGGGTGCACAGCCGCTCCCCACCACACCTGGCAGCTCCAGACCCCAGCCCAAGCCCAGGTTTCACTGTTGTGAAAACAGGAGGTCCCACCCAGTTCCTCCCCGCTGCACCCCTGCCACCTCCCTGGCCCCAGGGCAAATACCTGCTCACAGGGACCAAACTTCAAACTTCTGTGTTGGCAGCATCTGACCCAAGAGGTCCAGCATCAGGGTCATGAAGGCAACAGCTCATGCGAAGGGGAGAAGGTGGGACCTTAAAGTCCTTGATGGGCTTAAACAGACCGTGAAACTGCTGGCAGGAAGGGAGGCATTTGTCATTTCTACATGGCTGACTATACAGTTATTTTAGCTCCAAGTGAAACCTCCCTTTTCTCATCAAGTATTTTAATGTTTTTTGCTCCAAATCATAATATACTAAGAACAACAATGGCAATTTTTTCTTTCTAGTGAGCAACGAAGCCACAGTCCAAACCCAGGCTGCTGAAGTCCTGCCTCTCTTTCCTTGTGGCCACAGTATCCTGTCTTTTTAAACCCTTTTCTTCTCATATCCAACAACTGAAATAATTTGACTCTCAGCCACTTAAGAAGCTGTACCAAGCATTTATTTTTATTTTTTTTTTACCCTCTAGCATTGATTTAGCACCTGCCCGTCTGGCTGCCTGTATAGCTCACTGAGGCCAAAGCAATGCCCGCATCGCCAAAAGAAACAGACTGGACTACAGCAACATCAATCTCATCTGGCTTAAACAGAAATTTCCGTGTCCACAGAAGAGCTGTGCCTGCTCCTGAGTAGGCTTGTTCACATCTGATTCATACTAATATGCCAGGCTGTCATCAACAGCAACTCGGGAGACATACAAGTTACTGCCTTCAGAGACAGCAACCTCCAAAGGAAAGGCAGGGCAGGCAAAGGGGGGAAGCTATGTCAGTTATACCAGTCAGACCCATCACCCAAGGCAATGCCTTACCCTAAGGGTGAGCTCTCATCTTGCAAATATTAACCTGCCAAAGGACAGCAGCAAAACCACAAAAACTGACTAAGACTGTGACAAAAAAAAATCCAGTACTGCAGATACCAAAATCCCTGCCATGCAAACATGAAGTATTCCATCTTCACCTCCAGTTTCCCAGCACTGAGAAAACAACAAAACACACTCACAGCTGCTGTGCAGCAGCATGCCCAGGTATGTGTGGTCTTATCACTGAGCCATACCAAGACTAATTTGTTGAAGAGATTAAAATGAAGTATTTGTCATGTACTACAAATTTTTTAAATTCTTTTTCTCGCATCAGGACCTTCATATTCAGGTGGAGGGTGCTGCCACACAGGAATCCTGCCAGAATCCAACCTATTAACATTATAATTCAAGCTGAATTATTCTTTCTACCTTCTCTGTAAATTACCACAACATTTTCCTGCAAGCCATTCTTAGTAGTTTACATACAGATCTGTGGCTTAACAACACTAAGATAAGGTTGTAGGAAACTATTTATTGACTCAGTGCTGAACTAGTAGCTACGCAGATATAAAGGAAATATTTAAGCATGTGAAATTACATGTCGAATGACTCAAACTGCTACTTCTATGAATGAAATCCCATGGGCCATATTTTAAGGATGAATACAGATTATGTAATATATTTTTGTAAATTTACCTGAAACAACTATTTCTTTTAAATCAGGCTAATTTATAGCATAGAAAAAACTGTAAGCTATCGAAGACTAGAAGCTCATTCCAGAACACAATAAAAACTCCCAATTGTTAATACATTCAGTTTCTAAGCATAGTCTAAGGTGTAAAGCTAGGTCTGTCAGTTCTGCATACAATCAATTAGCATTTCCTATAGCCAAGCTTGGCATTTTTTAGAAATGACAGAAAACTTGCAGAATCAACTCTTTTCAGTGATCTCACAGAAGGGTTGAAAAAGTTCCTATCCTGCTCATCAACCACACTTAGAAATTTCAGATCCGATTTGCCTTTCTCTGCTGCTGTGGGACTGCTGTTTTCCCGCCAAGGGCAAGCCAGACCTATCCAGTCACCATTCATCCCAACACAGCCCTCCCCTTCTCAAGGAGAAGGGCCATCATCTCCCAGACAAGCTGCAAGCCTGGAAACTCAAACTTCATGCCACAGATTTAAGGGGACTCAGCTCAGCAGAGTTGTTCTGATAGGCACCATCTATCACACCACATTGCCATTATCATTGCTTCCTTTTCTTTTGCCTGACACAGGAAAAATATAAGAAGTGAAGGGGTGGGAAGCAACAACGAGTAATGCTGGAGACAGGTGGGGAGCAAGGCCAGGTACATGGGTAGGAAGACAGTTACTGTAGTTGAGTAGCTTTGCTATCCCCAGTTTGCCACCAACTAGCCTAGTCTACCTTTCCATGAACTTTCTGTTCCAGGCTTGGCTTACCTCAAAACTGCAGTTCTTCACAAAAATGATGAGACAATTTGGAACTGAGGAGTTTCTAAAAACAAATACCTTCTTACTCATACTCCAAAGAGATGACTAGGATTTAAAGGCAATTTTTGAAACTGAAGACCTGTTCAAGCCCTCAAACGCCTAAGTGGTTACCTAAACTTCAGCTAAATGTATTAGTGGCCACTAAGGTTCTGAAAAAAATTACCATCTTAAACCTGTATGAATTTGTCTTGACTAACATGCATTATATTTCAGGAAACTAATGACAAAGCATTACTCCACAGTAACCAAGCATATAGTTGCTTGGGAATCAGCCTTCATCAGAAGGGGAATTTACAGGTTACCAAACCAACCAAAGTCTTCCATCTTCTGCTTCAGCTTGTATCGATCTTGTTAAGACTTGCTGACACACAAAAATCATTATTTTTAGCTCCACTGTGGGGAGGATAGGGACGTTTGTGCTGGGTTACAGGTAGAATTTTAAAACATCATTAGAAACAGGAGGAATTAGCAATTTTAGTCTGGAACTGAAGTATCTGCACATGAAGCTAATCAGGATCAACTCCAAAACCTTGTAAAGAAAAAGGAGAAATCCCATTTTCCTGGTTTGTCTCAGTACAGACAAAAATCTCCTTCTTCAACTGCATTATTGCCTCAAAGTCAGAGCCTGGAGAAACAACACAGGAGCACAGTAAAATAACTGTAGAGAAACAAGATGCTTCAATGCAATACTCAAATCAGCCTTCCTGTCTTTCAAAAAGACTTCGTTTTGTGAATTAAAAAAAAAAAAAAAAAAACAAAAAAAAACCCCCCCAAAAAAAAATTGCATTTCACATTCATGCATTACATGCTTATTTTTGCATTTTAGATTTTTTCTAATTGGAAGTGGGATAAAAACCTCTACTTCTTTGTAATGCCTCACAGATTCATCTGTAATAATACAAACAGGCTTTGGTTTTCAATCTTGCCAGGAGAACCTGCTCAAATGCATAAAAATGAGTGGGAAGGTTCAACAACCCACTCACACTAACAGACTTCTAACACTGGCTCAAGATTAGTACAATTGATTCAGCATATCCTGCTGGTCATAAAGCTTTTAGTTGAATAAAGTAAAGAAATGAAGACATTCATGATTGTAATCATCCCATATGATGGGGATAAACGTGGAAAGCATAGATGGGAAATTAAAG
>JBCJKH010017014.1:0-16776 GCA_039877255.1 Loriculus beryllinus
AATACATATACAGAGATATATATGTGTGTATATATATATATATATATACACACATATATATGATATATATATATATATGACACTGATCTAGCAGTAAATCTCATTTCCATCTGAAGGGGAAAATCCAAGCCACTTGCAATTCGTTTGTTTTGTTGTTTTCTTTTTAAAGTAAGTCTTTTAATTTCCTGATTTCCAGACATAATTTCACATTCTGAACGGGGACACCAAAGTGGAGATCTGGGGGGTGTCTGTGTCCATGATCCATTTAGTTAAAAAGTAAATTAGCAGACAAAAATGTATGTCGTTTTCTCCCTAAAAATGTGTTATTTGGAAGTACTAAGGCAAACACAATTCCATTTAGCACGCAGGCCAGTGCGGTGTTGACCATAAATCCACATCATTATCTTTCAGTGGGTTTCCCAACTACCTGCCATAGGCTGTGGTTTGCCATCAGCTCTCAGAGGAGTGAAATGCTGACTGGCAAGGCTTTGTTACCTCTTTTTGGCACAATATTGTGTAGGATTGCTTTGCTGTCATGTGTAAAAGGACTCCAGCTTCCCAATGGGATGGGCCAAAGGATCTTGTCACTTAAGGCTGCTCTAGCAAGTGACACCCTCCGAGAAACCATGTTAACAATATTGCTAAAATCCTGATCCAGATAAACAAGGGCACCAATTACCTAAGCTGATTCCGTGCTGACATGTGCATGAATGAATTTCCAAAATCAAGAGCCAGCTTTTCCATGTGTGTGCATCTGTAATGCAGGCTGCGAAGTGACAGATAAATATTCATTGCTTTTGGCAATTGGTTGTAAGAGCTTGTGGCTTTTAGCACTTCTAATTTGTTAACACGAACAGCAGATATGGGATTGGAGTTTCCACAAGCTTTACTTACATAAGGAATCCTGGTGACGGATTGATGCCGCTCAACCAGACCTCCTCACAATTAGTCTCTTATTTCTTTCCTACTTGTGCTCCAGGCTGAAAATTAGCATGGGCGGTCTCCAAACAACCAATTTGAATAACCAGAAGTTTGAATACATTTCTTGATGCTTTAAATCTGCTTGGGAAAGCTCAGGAGAATTGGTACATCAGCTGCAAAGGCCTCCCTACAGCCAGTTTCCAGGAATGCCCCGTTACAAGGATGAGTTTTTCAAAGCTAGAAGTAAGGTGGTGGCTTCTTGGATGAAGTTTCAAATCCATTCTCAAATTTAGAGAGCACAACCTTAACTGAAGTTAAATTTTACAAAAGCAGAAGTACCACCTTTTCCTTGCTGAAACATCTGTAAAGCTCCAACCACTGTTAAAGACAAACAGTTCCAAGGATGGGGAATGAACAGAGAGAGCGGCAGATTTAGAATAGTCTTGTATCGAAATAAGGAAGATTAGTCCATTTTGCATCATATACAATTTTTAGCTCCGTTATTATTAAGCAAAAAAAGGACAAAAAGGGAGGAATTGTTTTTAAATGCATTTAATGCTATGAAACATAATACCTTTATATCATTTAAATCCTTGCTAAATCTTAACATCAATGATAATAAAAGGTTTTTATAAATGTTTTCTTTAACCACATGATATTCTCTTTGTTTTATTCTAGGGCAGAAAACAAACAGAGCCTTCATAAATAAAACACTGACATGGAGTGTAAGGCAAACCCAGGCCAGACAGTGTGCTAAAAAATCTGTGAAAAGTGCATCTGGCTGGCTCAGGACTCCCTGAGTAAGGCAGACATTCTCCTAAACACCTCTAGGCTGTTTGGCCTCTCATGAGAAAATATGAAATAAAGGCTGCCTTTCTCATTTTAAAGGTATTCTATATATACATTTCACTTGCAGTGTGAGGTAGGAAGCATTTTATAGGGGTTATATCTCATCTGGGCCACACATCCTTGCTGTTGCCCCTCCATTTGCTAGGCAAAAAGATAGGTTTAAGTGCAAAACAAAGCCTTAACTGTCTATGAAAGTGAAACTTTCAATTGCAATTCATCAGTTGCTTGTAAGGAAGGAGACTTCCTTGTCATGATTTTCACCTTCAAAGAAATAAGAGGCACAAAAAAACTAGATGTACTTTTTTTTTCCAAAGGATGCTTTCGTAAAAAAGAAGACCTAAACACTAGAAGAAGAGTGTTTCCAAGTGACCTAATCCAAAACTCTATGAAGTTTCTATTTTTAACTGAACCTGGCCCAGAGTAAATTCTTAATTGAAAAATAGCAGCAACTCAAAAGTGCATAAATTACAAACTTCATTAATAAATTAAGGAAACAGATTTGCTGCATGTAACTATCCTTCTGACTGTCCCAAGATCCTTTTCATTTTGCAATGGACACTGAAAATGAGAATAAAGATACTACTATTTCAAAATCAAAACCTTCAATATTTTTTTTTCTGAGATAAGGCATCTTGTCTTTTACTGAAATTCAAAAGATACACAGACAGGAAGGAGCTTAATAACAAGACAACCCCCTCCTCCACCACCAAAGCTTAATCAGTGTCTTTTCCATCCGTATGTAGACTTGTAATTCAAGGTGTGAGTTTTCAAGAAATGCTGAGCATCTCATTCCCAGGGGTGCTGATTGCTGGAGAATTTGCACAGGAGGAAGGCTGAGGACAGACCCAGTCCTGAGCAGAAGGGGAGGCAGGATGCTTCAGAGAAATTTTCAGCTGTAGCAGGTTCAGCTATGGGGCTTGCAGCTTCTTTCATGTCTCCTACAGACTCTTGTGAGTCCTGCGTTCAGAGCCTAAACATTCCGGTTGGTATTCAAAGACTGCAGGAGATAGTACTGGAGTGACATTTTGGATCCTCACATTGAAGGCCTGGGCTTTAGGGGACAGTAATAGTCACACCACTGGAACCCCCTCCACCAGCAATCCATGAGATGTCATGAAAAGAGGTAAGAAAAGTTCTTAATTGGTATATAAGAATCACGTTTACTCTGAAGTTCTTATTGGGACTGTTATTTAATATGAAATTACTCTTCAGCCTCATAAGACATGATCATATTGATTCATGGAGAAATGAATCCATCAGTGAAGCACAACAGTGTCACTAATTGCTTTCGTTGCAGTGAGATGGTTTCCGCTGGCTGGCATGCCCTGGAAAAGCACGCTATTTCTTGAATGAAAAAGGTTGTTCCCACTTCACTGGTGGCGAATATTTGTTTTTCCTTTAGCACAAATTTAAATGCTGGGTTTTCTTCCAGGGAGGTTCTTCGTGAGGATACACTCATTACAAAGAAATCTGGGTGAAGCTTGTCTTTCTGTATCTTAAGCATATTGTGAGTTGAACAGAGTAGATCTATAAGGCATCTGGTATAGAGGTAGCAGAACAGTATTGTGATAAAGCACTTCCACAACAGCACTTTCAAGCACTTTGAACCTCACAGAATCCAGAAAAAAAATTCCCATTAAAAATATGCTTCAAAAGAAGAACACCAAGCTTTACTCTTATCACTTCCAACTTACTGCAGGCACAGAAATCCTCCTTTTCCTTAGCTAGGACCTACCCTCGATCCTGACTGATCCACCATTAGTGATCAAGAACATCGAGCAGGGTGAACATGCAGGGTCTTGGCTGCAGTCTGTGCAGATGATAATCTCTAACAATAATAATAATAATCAGGGATTCACTTTTGCTAGAAACACAGCTGTGCTAGAATCTGCTTCACTGGAGGAAGAAGATTCAGCTTCAGACCTCGACCATAGCTGAATTAAAAATTCTCCTTTTTTTTTTTTTTTCCTGGAAAATGCTTGTATTTATAACACAGGTAAAACTAGTAGCTTTTAAATGTTAGTTTAATGACATCAGCTTGTAATTTCTGATAAGTGAGAATGTTTCAAGGCTCAAAAATGAGGCAGGCTATCTGATATGTTCAGTATAAACACAAACAGATCTCTGACAGCAAAGATAGCGCTTGCTGTGAGTGAAGTTTGCTTTAAGCAAAACTACATAGGAATATATATACCGAAAAAATAACCTTTCAGAATTACAGACAAATATGAGTTACATGTAGTCCATGTAGTTAAATCCAGTTTTGATTTTGGAATTAGATGCCAGTTTTCAAGGTAATCCACTCACGGAAATAAGTCACTCGTGTGTAAACTCCAGGTTTATTTGGTTTGGCACAGTCGTCTCCCCAGCTCACTATTCCCACGAGGTACCACATCTGTCTAGAGTCTGGAGTAACCAGTGGTCCCCCAGAGTCCCCCTAGAGAAAGAGGAAGGAAAAAAAGAGATTTAATTGATCAGAAGGAAAAACACAATTCCCTCCATGGACAGAAGGGTGTGCCCAAGAAGAGAAGAAAGCAAGAAAGCAAGCAGTATTTCAAGAACTGCCATTCATGCAGTATGCGGGTTGTTCTTGAAGCTTGAGTGGGAAGTCAGTGGCTTTTCCTGTTTGCCATGGAACCTCCTGACCTGCGTCCGTAGTTTTACAGTAAAAAGGAAAAAAGCTTCTCTTCTGTTTTGTGAAACACTGCTTCCCACCTGCCTTGTCTTCCTCCTCAGACAAAGGAGGGAAGCACAAATATATACAACAATCTAAGTAAAGAGGAACTTTTTTTCCCCCCAGTAACCACTATTCTTACAACAAACAGTCACTTACAATAATAACATTTCAAAACAGATTTCATCAAGAACTTGGTCTTCTAATTAGACAATATCTCCTTAAGATAATAGCCACTTACAAAGGGTCAATTCAGACACGGTTAATAGCATGACATGGCAATAATATTTAAACTGGAAACCTTAGAGGCTGAAAGGCAATCCTCACCCAACAGACCAAATTTCCCATCTTCCAGCAAAATGCATCCTTCTGTGCAGGTTTCCTAAATGCTGCGCCAGCCAGGAACAGGGGAGCTGAGCCTCACAGACTTATTCTGCAGGGGGTTCTACTTTGGACACAAATCTGTAGGACTGTGATTCTGGAAAGAGTCTGTTTTGAACCAGCACTTGGCAGTACATTCTTTGTAAATAACATAAATAGAAATCATGGTTTTAAAAGTTTTCCGTTATGGAAATACTTTTGTTCAAATGTAAACATTTCCTTGCAGCATTTGCAGACTTGCACCATACGCATATCCTTACCATTCTATTTACACTTAGCTTCCTTACAGTTATCTTTGTTTCAGACAATTTTCCTTTCCAACAAGTCTGTTGTCAAAGATCATATAACACATCTGTATCGGGATGATCCAGTCCAGAATTTTATTTCAACGAGCAATAGTGCATTTCTGCTGGCTACTTATCTGCTACATTCTCAAGCTTCTTCCTTCCTAACTGCATAGGTGTTTGTCTTGATTACTTGAAACATTTAAATTTTTAGCACATATTTACTATTTTAGCATTTAGCATCTCTGTCAATTTCTTGCCATATCACTTTGCAACCATATTGTCTGTTTTCACACACAAGAAATTAAGAGAAGCAAATGGGCTTGTAGCAGCTTTTTTGAGTTACAGAATAAGATTTAATTTCATGCTATGAAAGGTTTAAATGCTGAATATTATCATAATTTAGCTCTCCTTGTATAGGTTTTATGTGCTAAATCATGCGCAATAAATGCATTTACAACTTAATTCCTGTTTCAATGGAGCCTACATAAAGGACTAATACATTGTCAGTTAAGATTTGGTCAGCCAGACACCAGAATTAGTATTAAAATAGTTTTCCTTTCTAATTTTAAGCTGCAGTTACCTGACAAGCATCTACCCCTCCTTCCAAGTATCCAGCACACAGCATCCTTGGTGTTATGTCCCCATCGTACACTTCTTTTCTGTTGCAAGTCTTTGAGTCAATAAGTTTCACTGTTGCTTCCTGAAGAGTATTTGGAGCTGGACCTAAGGGATAATACAGTTTAGATATTTGTTAACAGAATTACCTTGCAGTAGTTGAGATAGATACAGGAAGAGCATTTAATGTTCTCTTATAGAGGATCAGCTTGACTTGGTATAATGTAGTGGTTTTGCTTGTTGATCTGTCTAGGTTAGGCCCTGAAGGAAAATGTACATACTCATACTCTTAAAAACTGTACCATTAAGACAGAAGTAACAATTGTATGGCACATACTGCCTTATACATATTCCATATAATACCATGGAACACAAATTACCTAGCAATTTGAGCAGATGATACAAAGTGAAGATATCTTTGGTTCCATTGCTAAATCTTAGCACGGCCTGGTAAGTGTCTGAGCTTGGGTCAGTCACTGCAGCTCACTCTGCTCATTTACCTGAAAGCCTAGAGTTATCTGTAGCTTCTGGCTAGGGTTGGGAAAATATTTTTTTTAGGTGCTATATAAATACATGCATTGCTAGACTACGTGTCTTAAGAATTTACAATGTGAAATGGTAAGGCTGGAAAAAGAGAGCAGTTTTCTGTTTGAGTGGACTGTAGCTTTTTGTCCAGTGTAATTTTATAACAAGAATCTGCTGCTTACAGCTAAACAAGACTATTTCTTAAAGCATTAGGCTTCTTGCCATACAACATATATCTGCAGAAGAGGTATCAATTTAGTAGCACAGCAGAGCTACTGTTTATGCAACATACAGGTTGCCTGGCAGACATACCGTCATTGGTAAGTGCTCCCCAGCCTGTGATGACAGCGTAAGTATTGTACAGAAAAGTCTGAGATGGCTCAGGTAGACAGACACGGTGTACACTACTTGTAAACTCAACTCGTTTCGAGAGCTGCACAAGTGCAATGTCATAATCATGTTCTGGGTACTGGTACATTTCATGAATTATAATAGTCTTGATTGAGCGTTTCATGCTTGGTGGCTTCAAAAGAGCTCCAAAAGTAGCAGTCCACTCCTGAGGGTGACCCAGGCTGAAAAAGGTAAGAATGCTGTTATTTAGCTGTAAATGAAGGTGCTCAGGAGTTTAAACTTAGTTAGCACCTTTACTGTAAAGCTCCTTTAAGCCACGTCCCTAGTAGATTCTTAAGGCTTTCAGCATTTTACATCAATGTGTCACATGATGTTGGGCTGCTGCTAGAAGAGGGCAGTCTGCATTCCCTCCTCAGACACGGTCTCATACTCCTCCCCTGCTCCTTGTCCCTGATATAGCCATTGTGTGGCTGCAGGGTGTAAGTAATCAAATCAAAAAGCTCTTCTGCCAGAAAACTCTTCATACCCATTACATCTTTTGAATGTTAATAATCTGATCCATTTTACATGCCCTGCAGCTTCACAATTGTCATGCTTGAAACAAAAAGGAGTTGGGAGTGCATGGCTGAATAGAGGGGTAAGAACGTGAGATTATAATTTGTGGTAGCAGCCTGCAGTGGCAGCAACCTAACTTCAACATGGAGTGCCACATTCAGTGCAACAGGAAATAAATACTCTGCCATTTCAGTCACATTACTATCTCTGCACTTTTTTGCTCAATATGCCAAATGACTGCTGATTTCCACTCCCAACTGCCAGTTCTGCCCAGTCTTTAATTTCTCATTGAAATAGTCAAGTGATATGTCTGCTTAACCCTGACTTTTCTCCTGTAAGGCAAAGCATTATTTCCTTGGAAAAGAGTTAGGGAAGTGGTGCAAATTCTGGAAAGCCACATAACTTGATACGCGTAGAATGGGGCACATTCTGCTGCAGATTCTCTTTAAGATGGGAACTTACTCTCTGAAGCAGTGAGCTGCAGATACAAGCCAGGTATTGCTGATGAGTGTTGCACCACAGCGATGGATGTTATTGTACTGCAAGCTAGCTTGCCATGGCCAGTCCCCAGTCTCTGCAGAAGACAGTCCGCCGACTATTCGCAATGATGATGATTTTGCCATTGACTTGACTGACCTATTCTGCCGTAACCCACAGACTGTCAAAAGGAGAAAGAGTGTATCAGCTATTCTTCTGTTGAGTAATATGCCTGCCAATGGCTGTGGAAAAAAAAGGTAGAGTAACACATCACTTAGGTTCTCTAACACTATTAACGTCAACAAGAAAACATACCTTTCACCAGTCCCCCAAATCAGAGATCCTCATGCACAGCCCATTCTGTTAGAAACCTGAATGAACATCTGACTTGTGGAGAGCCATGATGGTCAACCATTCAGGCTTAACTACATGAGCAGCCCAAATCAGAAATCAAAACCATCACCATGCGCCCAGGACAATTCCCAAACACAGGGAATTTGTCATTAATGTCCCAGGTAATTTGTCATTAGGATAAAACATGAACAAGGCAAAATCTAAGACAGGAATGATCCAAGCCATGGGTTTTTGCCACACATGCATGCAGATTACGTCAGCAAGATGTCACCTAGAAACAAGCAACTGTGCATTGCACAAATGGCAGTCTGCAAGCAGACCTGGAAAGGCACTTCAGGCAAAGAGCATCACATTAATCCAAGCCAGAGAAGACAAAGGCATGGATACTTCCAGCACAGTGTGCACCCATGTCAAAAAGCATTATCTTCCAAACCCAGACAGAAATTAAAATATGCATGGTTTCAGCCACTAAACTCAGGATATTCAGAAGCAGCTGAATCTCCCCCATAGCTTTGGGAAAATTCCTCAATGGATAGAGCTGCTTCAGCTGTCTTCTCCCATCCAAACAGCATCAAATCCCTCTTACCTGGACCAAGACCCACTAGTTTTCATCCAGGCCCCAATTTCAGCTAGACATTGACAAAGTTGACAGAGAGGACCAATTCATTAAAAAAGAGACAGGGCTAAGAATTATTTGCATAGTGACAACACAATCCAAACCATTGCACTGCCTGTTTCCTGCAGACAGTGACCCAAAGTGGGACAAAGCAGAAATCAGTAGTACATCTCTGAAGAGCTGTCAGCCCCAGGACCCTTGAAGTCCTCAGAAGCGAAACACTGGAGCCACACACAGTGTAATCTCTGCCCCTTCCTGCTAGGATCTGCACAAGGGTATGTTAACAGTACCTCATAGTCAAAAGAAGCAGCAATAACACAGCAGATTGAAAAATGTTCATAGATTGTGGAGAAAAAAAAGGAAAGAAAAGGTCATGTAATATGGAGAAGTTCATGTGCTCAGTGTAGAGTCTGCCCTGTTCTGAGACATAAAACCACAATGAAGGAAATTGGTGAAATTTGAATCTACTTGTGCAAAGCTTACATATGAAAGGAAAACTGAAGAAAATATCATAACTCACAAGACTGTTTTAACTAGCATGTTTCCCTGCAGAAAGCTATTGGTAATCCTTAATTACTGTTCCTAAAACTGCATAATCCTGATAACCATCTGAGCAGTCAATGTTCAAAACACAGGGAAAAATTCTCCGTTTCATCACTACCCTAGAACACCAGCACCTAAAACCAGCACCAAGTGATGTTATTTAATCTTCATTACTTGACAGCCTGCTGCTAAGGAAATAATCAAACCTCTCAGAGTCAAAAGAAACCCAACTTGTAAGCAAAGATGGCTTTTTATAACAACAAAATCTTTAAACAAGTGAACTTCCTTCTCTAAAAGCCTAAAAAGTCTCTAAACCAAACTGCCTCAATCTAACCCCTACAGCGTTACCTTGAGACCAGTCATATTGCCTTTTATGTCCATAAGGAACAATTTTGTGCTACTAGCCATTTCAAAATCCCAAACATTTTAATTATAATCACTTTCTAATGTACCTTCTTTACATTTCCTTGTGGTCCTTTCTTCCTTCCAATGCACACTTAAGAAAATGACATATTCCCAATTTCTGAGAGCACAGAGGACATTATTCCAAAATCTCCTGCCTGTACCTGATCTTACCACTTTTGGAGCACTTCTTCTAACTTGCAGGCTGCATTAGCGGTCTGCTGCTATCCTTGAAGTATCAATTGAACAACATGGTACATGTGCAGGTGTAAATCTTATCACTTAATATATGTATAGGAAAATAACAGGTAGTAAGGTGGACACAAATTGTTATGCCACAGCATCCAAGACAAGCATATATGAAACAGGTTCTTCAGCCGCTGCTCCAAGATGCAGTCCTAATATTTTACATAAGGGTGACAGAAGACAAGCCTGTGTAGGCAGGATTAGACTTGATGAAGTGTTCTATTTAAGCACGTTTTAATCAGCTTATAATAGAGATTGCTTCTCACTGCAATCTGCTCAAATATAAAATGCACTCAAATCTGTGATAAGGACTCTCCTGCCTTTAGAACATTATAGTACACCCTTCAGCTATCTGTCGTGCATGACATTAAGCAGTTATCTAGCCCAAGCAATTAAATTCCTTTATTTATTGCAAGTTATCCTTGCTTACTCAGTTTTACTACATACACCTAGGAGTCATCTGCAGTGCCTTAGCTTTCATGCAGAAACATGGCGTAGTGTCTGCATGTCCAAACACACAGTTAATCAGACACAGCGTAAAAGCTTTCACTGGTTCCAACAGCAACAGGATCAGGCTAGTAAATAAACAAATGTCCTGAGCATTACAGTGCTCAGCCCTCACTGGCTAAGTTAGTTCTTTCCTAGATGACCGGGTTTACATTTAAGATGCACCTTCCGCCTTCCACACCAGCACTGCTGGAGACAAAAGCGTGCCATAGACACCAGCAGGACCTGCATGCCTCCTCTCTGCCCAGCACTGGGGATTTCTATAGAGCCCTCAGCACCTGCTCTTTACTCACAGAATTGCTAATATTTTTAGCAGAAGGAGCATCTCATTACCAAAAAAAAATGACCAGGGAACTCAGCAGTGGGTGCAGACTTTTTACCCCATCACCAGTTTTCAAGCCAGTCATCCTAAGCATCCCAGAAGACACTAAAAGAAAAAAGGCCTCCTCGTGACTGAGCAGGATTCCTAAACACATGGCTTATCTTTGTGAAGTACAAGGTCACATTCATTAGACAGAAGGATAAGAAAAGGATAAGAAAAGTGCTCAGAGACTATTAGTGCTAATTAAAACAATCAGAGATTTCCCAGGCTTAAAAAGCCCTCACTTACTGTCATTGAAGAGGGCTTCTGCTCTTTTTGTCTCCATATCTGAAACAAACAAACAGTCAGGATAAGGCCAGGACACTATAGACAAGGTTTCTCATCTGCATGGTCATCCCTCCAACAGCTATGTGAGTGCAGGGCAACACAGGATGTACAGCTGAGGGAGACTGCTAGAGAAACTGGTGTAGCTCTCAAGTGATCACGTTCTTGCACTGGCTGTTGCACTCTTGTCTGCAGTGCTGCTTGCTGTTCTCCAGCCAGCCAACATCCTCTCAGGAACAGGCACAGGGTCTCCCCCGTCCTGCTGGGCCCTGATGTTTCTGGAGGGTGATACAGACAAAACAAGTCCTGTTTTACTCAAGATCTACAATTTTGCTGTGGGGAAGTGTTTACAGTGGAAAGTTTTGAAGTTCCTTTTTTGTAGAAAATCAGTTGGCCGTAAGGAATCAGGTACTCACTTTGTGCCCTCTTCCAGATCAGAAAGCACTGATTTTACTGCAGCAATGCCAGTTTACAATAGCTCACTCTACTTTCTCCTATCTTATTGAGCAACAGTGTGTCTGATGCACTGTTAATACTAAAATAGATAGCTAATAGCATGGCACAGCAGGTTCTAGCAATACATTCCCTCTTTTAATATGCATGTTGTATGTTTATAGACCATACAGTATGATCATGCTTACAGTAACGAGCATTGGCTCAAATGTCCCCTTCTTCCAGAATGCTCTTTTACTATAGCTACCATTTTAGTTGCCAGCACTCAAACAAGTAAAAAATAAAACCACATTTTTAAATTACACAGTGATTCTTGAACAGCATTCACATCATCACATTTTGCAGCTGGATAACCCTTCTTGGCAGATTCCTGTCCTTATCCACTCACTTCATTTCCCTGTTCTCTTTGCAGCTACATAGAATAATATTCTGGTTTTGGTCCAAAACCACACCAAGCCAGGAGGAGGCTCTTTTGAATGCAAAGGGCTCTGGCTCATACTTGTTGCCTGTTGTGCTCGTAACACTTGTGTTTTTCCTGTGGGCTTGATGCTCTTCCTGGTATGCAGGGTGAACTGTTTTGGTTTGCAGTTCACCATTACTAGAGGTGTACTCATTCATTACTTAATGTGACATTAAGCAGATTATGATAGAAGAAGGAAACAAACAGAACTCTGGTGCATGTACAGCTTGACTGCAGGGAATGTTACAGAGCAAAGGCAGGGCTAGGAATGCCATACATGCATGCATCTGCTGCTTTATTTTGTAAGAATAGGAGATGAGTTATAATTGGATGTTTATATAGCAAGTCTTATTCACTATAAACGAAACTTTTCACGTAACAAAGATAAGTAAGTTTTTCTGGTGGGCAGGCAACAACTTGCAAGGTCCCTTTCAAGTAAAAATGCTCACTTGTACTTCCTCAATTCCTATAAAAGAAGAAGGAAAACCTTCAAGTACAAATGCTTTTGCATTTTAGGAATATTGGTTGTATGCTGGAATTTCCATGGATAATATGGCTGGTTGTTGCCAAGATCCCTTACCCCAAAATGATCTAATACAAAATGGTAAAAGCTAGGCCAGCAGAGGGATTCAGCGGTGGTGTAAACATTACTGTTTGCTAAGCTACACAGTGAGAGGAAAAAGTGGGTGCTGAGCTGTGCTAAGGATTTGTCCTCTTCACCTGTATGTTTATAATGGCAAGAAGTGCTGTGAAAAAAATGGCCGTGCTTATTTCAACTATGATGAGCATTCAGTGTTTTCCTAGAAATTCATACGAGCTTCAGAAGTAGCTCCTAATTTGAGTCACTCTAGTATTTTATAGCTGGAAACTGGTAAGAAACCAACAATGAAAGAGCACCTTTTGCCTTCAAGTGCAATATCGATAATAATGGTTTTTAGCTCCTCTCTGGGTGGAGAGACATTTACCTGATAATGCCTAATTATAAAGCCTGCAGTCAATTATTAGCACTTACATTATGTTGCAAAGCTCATCGAGAAGACAAAAGGAGCAACCAGCTTGTTCAAGTGCAGTGCCGGAAGCAATTCAGTTGGCATGTTCTCACTGCACTGAGTTTGCTGTGAGTCACACAGCTCTTCTGCAAGGCACCTGTCTATATCTCTATTTGCCATTTTATGAGGCACCTAGGAAAAAGTACAAATCTCACGTAGGCAATATTTTACCCATTGCTTCCAGCTGCACTGACTTGGAATTGGAGAAAGTAGCCTTACACACACACACACTGCAAATCTTACATAGCATGCCTGCACAGCTTTGAATTTTTAGCATATTTTCTAATATATCATGACTATGCAGCCAATGTACTCTCCCTCCTACCCACTGCTGAAGGAAAAAGGGCAGTGACACTTGTCAATAAATTCAATGGTGTATTCATCATGGTAAGGGCACCACTTGATTTTAAAGACCTGCCCTGACCATGTATCCCACACTGGGAGCTGGAACACAAGTAGCAAAGAAAACACCACAGCAATGTAGAAAACCACAAAGTAAAGGGAGTTGTTAAGAGGTGAAAGCAGGCCTGTTTGGTAACAGGCCCAGAAACCCACCATGCAAATCAGGACAAGTGAAATTAAGGGCATAATACCCAGGAATCAAAACCAAGATCTCAAACCCAGAGCTCATATGTGTGCTTGGAAACATGAACTAACTGATGCCATTTTGGGTGAGCAGAGCCCACAGTACATCCCATAGAATCACAGAATCAGCTACGTTGAAAAAGACCTTTAAGGTCATCAAGTCCCACCACTACCCCATGACTGTCAAGACCACCACTGGACAATGTCACTGAGGGCTTCATCTACATGGATTTTGAACACTTCCAGTGGTGACTCCACCACTTCCCTGGGCAGCCAATGCCTGACCACCCTTTTGGTAAAGAAATTGTTCCTAATCTCCAGTCTAAACCTGTCTTGGCACAGCTTGAGACTGTTTCCTCTTGTCCTGTCACTTGTTACTTGGGAGACAGACCCCCACCTCACCGCAACCTCCTTTCAGGTAGTTGTAAGGAGCTATAAAGTCTTCCCTGGGCCTTCTCTTCTCCAGACTGAACACCCCCAGTTCCCTCAGCCGTTCCTCATCACACTCGTGCTCCAGACCCATCACCAGCTCTGTGGCCTTTCTCTGGACCTGCTCCAGCACCTCAATGTCTCTCTTGTAGTGAGGGATCCAGAACTGAACACAGGATTCAGGTCATGAACAATGAACCTCATCAATCAGGTCCATCACTTTGTCACAGAAGGAGATCCCATGAACAGCAGGAGTGCTTTGAGTTATACAATACTGCTGAAGATCAGGTTGCTCACTGGCTTGCCTTTGTTTGTTACTAGCTTGACATTTTGGCCTGGTCAACAGCATAACTGCTCTCAGAATACCAGCCAGCATGTTGCAAGCTCTGCCTTGAAGCAATCACTTGTAAGGCACGAGAGACAATTTCGCTGCCCTGCTCATTTAGTAGTTGCCCTAGTTGTACGCACTACCAAGAAAAAGCATCAATTATTAACAATTAAAGTGTCATATCTTGTCTCAGCCACATACAGCTGCAAATGCAGTTGTTGTGCTGCATTTAGGAAACCAGTGTTCAAGCTTCCACTGTAAACAAGAACAAGTTCAACTTGAACATGCACTGCCTATCTGTAAAATGGAACTTGCTATTAAATTGAAGCTTGCCTAACTTAAAAGGGAAAACTAATGTTTAAATTAAAATCACAGCAATCTACTGAAATGTGACTTGGGGATTTCATCTTTCAGAAGAGGGCTCTTCTCCAACTGGACAATTGTGTTAATACAGTTATTTTTCATATTTAGTGAACAGAATAACCTTAAAAACACTTAAATTATTAGTCTTAGTTTCCAACTAATGAGAATAGTGATTTGCAGTTACTATTTAAGATTAATAACGTGTCAGCTATTTATTTTTTTTTACTCTTCAACATACGTGTTTTAGCAAACAGAAAGAAAAGAGGAGTAAGCAAGAGCAAGAAAACATCTTTATTTTGGAAATTGTTTGTATGCAGTAGCAAGTTAAGGCCAGGATTTCTAAGGGAGTTAAGTGCCCAAAGCCCATGAACCTATTTGGTGACCATCTAAATATTTGCATTTCCCAGTTAACTGAAGTGTGACCACTTCTTTTGGAAGGATTCAGAGATTCCTACAGAAAAACACTTCTCTCACTTTGCCACATCTCTAATTAGTATCAATGTCGCTGTATCAGAAGGATTAATCTTGTGTCCACTGCCTCATTTCATTTTAGTCGCAGAGATCAGTGTTTATATTAAAAGGAAAATAACAGGCAGAACTCAGTGACATAAATGGACCAGACATTATACTGATGTAGTTCTAGCAAGGCAAGAAAATGCATTATTAGGGGATAGTATGCATTTTCAGTGTGGTAAGGTCTAGAGATGGCTCCAAAATGAAAGATGAGAAATCCATTTTAAAAATCTGATATAGCTTTACCCAATTACATAATTTTTCACAGATGCTGATTCCCACAAGAAAATTGATTTTCTTTAAAGGTTTCCACCTGTGATTTTCTACGTGTCATATAACTGCTAGCTTCAAAGGCAAACTCTATGTTCTATCCTCAAGTTCCCACATTTTGCTTGTGTAAGTTGTTTTTTTGCACAGAGAAGGCAAGGTAGAGATTATCTAAAATGGGATATGAAGGGAGAAAAGGATTGTAAAGAAAAAAAGTAAGAAAAAGTGCATGCTTCAGTACTAACACCAAATTTTTGTACATGCATTATTTAAAGCACAGCTTTATGAAATGCACCAGGGAGCAGAGGAAGCATTTTCCCCAGTGTTCTTTGTCCCTTTTTTAATAACAACTTCCTTGATAAGAGAGAGAATTACAAAGATCTCAGCTGCATCAGAAACAGGGGGCTCACCTGGTTGACTGTTAGCTAGGGTAACAACAGTGCATGCAGGTAAAAAAAGGATTGCTGGCAAGTTTCAGTAGGTCCCCAACTGAGACAACTGAGAGGAATGTCACAGAGTGCACCTGTCCTGCAGTGCAGAGGTGGGGATAAAAGCTCTAGTCTAATACATTTAAATTATATTCAAGACCATGAAGGCCCAAGGTTTTGGGATAAAAGGGAATAAGAGCAGTGACCAGCAGATTCAGTCATATTCAAAAAATTGTACCCAAAATGAAATGCAGGAGCTTCTTGAAAGATGGCAAAACATGAGCTTTGGGCTCAGCAGGAAAGCCATGCTTTTGTGTGGTTACATATTGCATGTGACTCTCGCATAGTTTAACCCCAGCAGGCAACTGAGTACCACGCAGCCACTTGCTCACCCTCTTCCACCCCTGGTGGGATGGGAAGGAGAACTGGAAAAAAAGAAAGTGAAACCTATGGGTTGAGGCAGTGTTTGATAGTTGAAATAAAATAACATAAAATAATAATAATAATTGTAATTAAAAGAGAGACAACAAAAAGAGAGAGGGAAATAAACCCCAAGAAACACAAGTGATACACGATACAATTGCTCACCACCCACTGACCAATGCCCATCCTATCCCTGAGCACCAATCACTGGCTCCTGTCAAGCCCTCCTCCCTGAGTTTATACAGTGAACATAGTCTGGAACATCCCTTTGGCTTGTTCAGGGCAGGTGTCCTGGCTTCTTGTGCACCTGCTCACTGGTAGATCATGGGAAGCTGGAAAATCTTTGACTTTAAGCACTACTCAGCACCAGCTAAATATCCATGTGTTATCAACATTGTTCTCATACTGCAGCCAATATATAGTACTGCACTACTAGGAAGATTTAGTCTACCCCAGCCAAAACCACCTACAACACGAACCCCCTACACGAAAACGAATCTTTACACTAACCTTAATTGCAGTACAACCA
>JBCJKH010017016.1:0-15691 GCA_039877255.1 Loriculus beryllinus
TTGCGTGCAGCCATCCAGCCAGTTCTTTATCCACCGAGTGGTCCACCTATCAAATTGATGTCTCTCCAATTTAGAGATAAGGATGTCGTGTGGAACAGTGTTGAATTCAAACTCCTGAGTTTGCAGTAGGTGATCCTTGAATATCATCCACCAGTCTTGGTCCCCCCTGCCCTCTAGGGCTATTTCCCATGGAACCTTGCTAAGCATCATACGTAAGACCTGGCAGCAGTGAGTGAAGAAGAGAATAAAATTGTGTGGCTAGTAGGCAGTGCCCACTATCAGGGGCTGGAAAGCCAACCTGTTAGCTTTCTGCAGAGAATATATGAAATCTTCTGGTTGCATGAATGGGAAGATGAATGACTTCTAAAAGACTATCTGTATTTTAAAGCGACTCAGAAACTGTAAATATTGTATAATGTTCTTGCAGTGTGTGCTTCTTACGAGTTACTGTAATTTTCATACCAACAATCAATATGTTACTTGTTGAAACTAGTACTTCAACAGTACTAATGCCTGTTTAAATGTCCTATAAATAGGTAATATTAAAGTTTTCCTAGAACTTCACATGAAAGCAAGATTGCTGTTTCTAATATGCATTTAAATGAACTCCTAATTCTGCATCAAAATTTGGCCTGCTGGATGGTGGGAATGGCAAAGGAATAATGGCAAACTTTGCTAGCCAAGGGAACAGAGACAGTACCATGACTCAGCTACCAATTTGTTCTGCCAACCAGTGGCATTTAAAAAAAAACAGATCACACCCAAAACTTCCTAGAGAACTCCAGATGGAATCCCCATGTACTGCTGGACCAGCAAAGAAAAACATCACCTCCATTGTAGACCAATAAATGTGCATAAAAGGGAAAAAAAGAAAAAGATAATTCACTTGCACACATAGGGAAGATAAAGCTGGCAATAAAAGAGCTCTTGCCTGAGAGCTGGATATTCTGGCTTGGAGCATGAAGATCTCCCACTGAAGTCTGCACTAGTCTTGTGCAGAAAATAAGGTTATAACTCTTTCTAAATATAATTATCATAAGAAGGTTAACTAGGGTCTTCAGAAGTCATTGGTGAGCTTAACTTCCTTGATTCCAAAGTACCAAAATTAAGATTCCTAAAAGTGTCTCAATTTCAGTAAAATACAAAACATAGTAGAACTGCAAATTAATCTTTATTTCATATTATATTTTTTATTAATTATTGTACCATATTTTTTTAATTAATTAGGTAAAAATTGTGTATACATCTGGAAGCAGATGCTTTAGTTGCAGGCTGCAATCTGAGGAAACGTTGCCCATCTTACAGTTTCGAAGCCATAGTTATATCTGAGTTGATCAAATCTTTCTAATTCATTCTCCTTATCTGGTTTGTGCTTAGGTGAAAACTGCTCGTTCTCTGGTGATCAGCCTGCTTCAGATGTGTGAGATAATTTCTTACTAATTTACTGATGTGGTAGTTGCTTTATTCTTCAGATTTCTTGGTTGTCTATAATTTTCTTTCATATATTTTGTGTGCTAAGATTTGTTCCCTTTCACTAGAATCACTTAGGCTGCTAAAGGGGCACAAAGTAAAAACGTAGAGCTGATGAATATTGTTGCTAGACATTACCCTTAATATTACTGTATCTGAAAGGGGAGAGATGAGGTGAATAGGATACAGAGGTGCTTTGAACTCATCAAACTACTGTGGAAGACTTCAGGGGTCAAATAGTTGTAGCTTACAGCTGTTAATTTTTGTTCCTTGGGAGAAGCTTTATGCACGAGCACAAAAATACTGTGGTCTTGGAGTACTGTAATTGCAGATCTGTTGACAGATCTTTTAAAAGCTTGAAGGTTATTCGTGTGAGCTTGTTCACCTGCAGTAAGTTCTAGTCACAGAATGAGTGAAGCTAACATAGTAATCAAAGTAGCTTTTTGTAGACATGAAACATTTTAATTCCCTGGAACAGTTAATTAAATAAGCCTTTCCTACCAGACATTTCATTTACTGAGTGACTGGGATCTAAGCACAGAGGAAGGAAGAATGGCTTTGTGAGCAATGTGATTTTCCTTTGGTCTATGTCAGTCCTGGTCGGATATTTCCTGATTGCCTAAGCTGCCTTTTTTCCAACCAGTTTTGCATATCCCACATGCCGTTGGTCATCGTACTTGTAGTAAGTGTGGGTAAAGCCCTTCCCAAATCTTCTTTCGTGAAGCCAAGCCATCAGGATCACAGCTTTCCACAGTGCTGCTGAGGAGTTACAATGATCCTGCAGTGTGAAAGTAGGAACAAACTTAGCATCAATATCACAGTGATTTTATACAAATTTAAGTGTTTTTGTTAGCTCATCTGTTGTGTGTTTCGTGGTGGTGGTGTCACTGTGTTCCTACACCATAATTTGCTTGAGCACTGCTACTTTATCTTAGAAGAAACTGTAAGGTACAGCGATCCACTGCACCACCACTTCCATTTGCTCATTACAAAAATTGACCTTCTTACTGTTGTTTGAAAGGGCTCAGACCACTGCAATTCAGACTTCAAGACTGGTGAGCAACAATAATAGTATAGGAAGTAGGAGCAATAGTTAAAGCAGCCCAGCATTGTGCTTGCTTCCTGGAATCCATTTTGAATTTCACAGTACAGGCAGCAGGTGTTCTTTGCTACCTCCAGCATGCATTGTGTTTTGCTGTAATCCCCTACTTGTCATTAAATCATTTAAATGTATTAAGGCAACACACTGCAGGAACATTTTGCCATGTTTCTTTTGCTTTGTGGGTGATTTTTCTTGATCTGTTTCAACAACCCAGAAATAGTACAGCACTATTTTTTTTGAAAAAAAAAAAAAAAGAATATAAAAAGAAACAATCATTGATGCTTGTTTAAAACAAATTGAGAAGATTGCAAACTGACCTACAAAATATATTCCCGCCTATTTTATACAGTACACTGCAAAGCACTCCTGCACCTGGGTGCCCAAGTCTCTATCTGTTGGTGATGTGAATATGGATTCTGGTGCAAACTGCCCAGCACTGCGGACAGCCTGGAAATTCTTCTGGCTTCTGCCTTTTGTAAATACACTTGGTAGGCCTCAGACAGGACTGTAGTGTTCTCAGTGCATAAATGGCACATGAACCTCACTGGCATTGCTATCTGACATTGCATGCTTTTTAGTAAAGCACTTCTTCAGGATTGAGAGGATGTGGACTCTGTCCACTGCAGCATAGCATCCATTAGATGTGGATAGTACAGTATCACAGGTACAGAGGCAACCCCTCATCTTGTGAAGGTAGGAATTTGGGAATATTTGGGAATAAAACTCAAAGATTTTTCACAGAATAACATTAATTTTTTTTTTTAATAACTAGCCTCATTTCATTGGGAGCAGCAGATCCATATAATTTGATTGAGTTGCCAAAGAGTGGGCATTGATTTAGGATTTCTTTTTGTTCCCTTCCTCCCTCCCTCCTTTCTATTTTTTAGTTTTCGTTTTTAATTCATTTTTTTTTCTTCTTTTCTTTTCCATTAGCACCTGTGCTGTGCTTCCACATGTCTCTAGGAAAGGAGTCATGGCTCAGGGAAATCTAGAATAGCGGTAACCCCTGTCAGTAGGAGACATTTTATCAGACAACCTGAATATATGCCTGTTCATAGATAACAAATAGAAAAGTAAAAAAAGTTTGGATATTGCCAGCTGTGATAAGCTATTGTTTTTTTTTAAAAAAAGCCCTCATTTTTCTTACCTGAAAATTACTTAACATTCGCAGTGGTTCATAAAAAACCAGTTTTACTAACAGTATTTGCTTTGACAAGCTTCTTTCTGAAACCTCTGATTAAATACTGTAAAATATTGTGCTGTAAATACTCAACAAATTGTTCAATAAATTCAAGTGTTTGATTATTGCTTGTTAATTTGTGTTATATTTGGGTTTTGCTGGGTTTCATTATTACTGAATGATTATATCCTCCAATGTGTTTCTCAAAATACTGTTTTGATAGTCTAGATCCCTTCTGCATATTAAAGTCCTACAGGGACAAACACCATACTGATATAAATAGATAGATTCAAATCAAAGCTCTGGATGTAGCAACTTTGGGATTTATATGATTTTAGGATCTAAACGTAGTTCAAATTTCAGGAAATGGTTACTGTCTTGCAATAGGTTAAAACGAAAAAGCTGTCATTCAAAGTATGCATTAACTCTGTGATGGAAAAGCCCAGGCTCTGTCCATAGAGTCCAGGGTTGAGCCTAGTCACTAAAGTCTTAAGTCTCTATTTTCTCAGGAGATAACTGTTATTAACTGTAAACAGTGTTAATAACACTGTTTAAACATAAGAACTGTAAATTTGATTTTGGAGAACTTGAGTTCTCAGAAAATCACTTAAGTAAATATTTACTAAGAATTTTGGATTTGTAATGAGTTCAAGCACATGCTCTCATGTTTTCCTGAACCTTTGCTGCTGGGCAAATATGAATTCTTTAAATATTAGAGACTTGTGTTCTTTTCAATAAATGCCCAGGAGTTGTCTAAAACAGCCATAAAACTGTAACAGGACACCTCCTAGCATAGTAGAAAGGTGCTTTTATTCAGAAAACTTTAAGGAATGTGTATTACTTTTTACCTATTTGAACCGTCGCATGGCTTGCAGTGAGTCTATAATCTAGCACCAGTTACTAAACCCACGTGTATTATTCCCTTCTTTCCAATCCCTTCCACACCCCCAGCTCCAGGGGCATTCTCTCAGTCTACTACCTCTTACCTTGTCTACCAAGACACAGGTAATCTGATCATGGGCTTCAACCATGGGGGTGAAAATTTTGCTAGGTCTTGAGGTTTTTTTGTAAGAAGCTTTGAGATAACTCTGTAGAGCAGACTTAAACATAGTACAGAGCTACCTGAACTAGCTGGGTGCTCTTGAGACTGGATAGGAATCCCTTATTTTGATTACTCAGAATGAAAAAAGGAAACTTAATTGCATTCCCTAGAAAGGAGGTGGTAAATGTGTCATGTAAGTAACTGGTGCAAGAGGAAAACCTATCAAAACATGGTGTTATTTTAATGTAAATAATGCAGTTTTAGTATCATTTAAGGTGAACTATTGAAATAAATGTGCTGCATCTTTGCTAAATGAAGTAAATAGGTAAAGGATATGATCACCTAAGGATGATCCTGATGTCATAGTTCTCTTTTTGTACAATTTTTTTTTTTTTTTTTGCCTTCTGGGATTATTCAGATAATCTCTGGAATTTAGAGAAAAGACTGATGAACCCAGATGTCATACATCTCAGCTTTTAAGCTGAAACCTCTACCAGACAGTAGTGATTCCTGTTTGTATCTTTGTTGATTGACAGCTTTAGATATGCAAACTCATTAAGTCAATCCTGTAAAACATAAATGAAAAATAGTAGACTTGAGTACTTTGAAATTGCTTTCTCTTTAGAATTTCATAGTTTGTAGTCCAATAATGTTAAAATTTTCTCCAGAAATATGAAAAGCAAAAGTTACTTTCTGAATCTGAAAGCTACCTTTTGTGAGAAATCATTTAACTTTGAAGGCTGAAGTTCAAAGAATTACTAGATAAATCCAAGAGACAAATCTTTTTGATGGAATTACTGTTATTCTGTTTAGAAATGTTGTCATCCAGTCAAGGAGCAAACCTAATTTTTTGTGATTATTTTACTTACTTGTCACCTAAAAGAACCTGCAAGTGGTGCAGCAGTCAAAAATGATTTGTGCACATTACTTGATGAATTCAGACTAATGAAGAATAAGTTTTTGTTAATGTGTTGATCTGTTGTCAGTGGGCATTTACAGGCTTTATGGATGAAAATCACTTTTTTGCGTTGAAGGTTGCCTTGTTTAAAATACTCCTGACAGGAACAACTGTCAGAATTTATAATCTGTCACCTGACAAGGTTGTTAGAATCAAGGGCCTTATCTATGGCACCTGGAATGAATGTAAAAATATTATCCAGTGAGAACTGAACTTTGTTGAACTGATTATCTCTTATTTAATACCAAGCAGCTAGCTTTTGCAAGTTGCTGACTACAGGTAGCGTTTAACTGGATTTGTTGTTTTCACTGTGGACTGGAATATCAAGAAAGGAATGAAGAAAAAGTTACAAAAAATGGCCACTCTGAATTAATCAATCCTGTGTGAAGTCGTATGTCTCATGCTTTCAATGTACCCACAATTTACTATAGCTAATGCTTGTCTGGAACAGAGGTTGTACATATCTCAATATTTCATGTTCAGTTGAAAGACTGTGGAAATCATTAGAAAACCACCCATGGGCTTTATTGGGAGGAATTATTCCTCTTCTGTTAACTGGGAAGAAACCAGGAACCGCTGGACCAAAATGACGGGCTCATGAGCTATTCATAGGCAGGTGTGACTACACATGGAGAGTTTTTTCTTGTTATTACTTCTCTTCCTATTGCTCGTTTCATCTTCTCCCCTCCAGGATATCTACCAAACGGGCACATTATAGCTGAGAGTTTCCTCTTCTGCTGCTTTTACAAAGAAAAGGAACAACATTTGAAAACCCCAACAGAATTTATATCCACAAGTCAGGTCAACTTCTGACCTGATGTTAGAGAATATAATTCCAGTGAAGTTACTGATGCCAAATGTACTTGCTCTCAACCTAAATTTGCCTTGCTTTGATAGAGGCATCTTTTCTTCTTCCCTGTGAAATTCACAATTTTTCTCTTCTTATAGAAGGTTCCCTTGTACAGTTGTTTACTCTGGAGAACTGAGTGAGTATACGGCAAATGCAGTCAGCAGCAAATGCATTCACATTCCACTACAAAGAAGATATGAACTCTTTGTACCTGACACTTTGCACAATATGCTCTCTGGCTTTAAGAAAACATTATTTCATGTTCTTACTCTAATCAGCCTTGTCTGTGAGCTCAGAGAACAGAGAGGTTCATTGTTATATGCAGCTGTCATTTGTTCCATCTTCTTGCTCTTTCTGACTTCAATATCTTTGTGGTATTTAGTGAAAGTAATTTTCAGTTAGAAATCTTCTGCCCTTTAGTAAGTGCAAGTATAGCACTTCATCAATGGCCAAAGAATTCCAAGCTATCTGGGATGTATCAGGACAGTTGATAAAACCTCACAGAGCAACCTATGATAGTACATCCCATCATAAATAAAAAAAAAAAAAAGCAGAAAGGGCCTTTGTCAGTGTTTATCTGTAGCGCTTTTATTCTTTGCCCTTGATTTCCTCTTCAGAAAATTGATGCACCCTTAAATTGAAGCAGGAGGCTTGACAGGTGATGGTTAGTGTGATAACTGCTCGGATTTCATCAGCCAGTGTTTTTCTGGTGGTGCAATTGTAGGAACTTTCAGCTAGATTACCTGTCATCCACTACATCAGATAAAAGAGAGTTGAAAGATGCAGTTTTGCCACTGTACCTTATAGGAAATGAAAAGTGTAGGTAACAGTAAAAAAAGTGTGAAGTAACAGTAGCTGAATAGAAGTACAATTATTTTCTAATCAGGCTATTTTGTCAAGAATGTCACTGCTGAAATTGGCAATCATTGGGCAGAATCTATTGTTAAATTTGCATTGTTAAATTCATAGGGGGAAAAATCCTAAAAGAAATAGTCTCACTGTAGGTAGTAGCTCAAGCACCGTTTTTGAATATCCATTTACTTCTGTATGTTGAAAGCAAAGTACAATCTGTAGTTAGACACAGAAAAACATTCCTTTTTTTGAATATATTTCAATATTCTCATTTCATTCTACTTATTCTGTTAGTTTTTTTCCCCAGACTTCAGATAGCTCAGTTACTTTGTAAAAAGTTTTACTTCTTTTTTGGTCATTCAGACACCTTTATAAATCTATCAACCAGTGCATTTTATCAGTATCAAATATTAAATGTATATAGCTTTATCACCACTTCTGTGCCATGAACAAAATTGGACTATTTTTTGAACATAGTGAACTGATAAATGTACAAAGATTACCTGAGTTTGATTTGCACTTTATAAATCGTATGTTTTAAAGTTTCTATACTGACTTTATTTTGTTCTTTAGAAATTGCTTTCCAGTGCTGGATTTCCTAAATATAGAGAAATTTAAACATGGTTTGTGTTATCTATGCTTTGATTTATTTTGATTATCTTCCCATATGTATTATTCTAGGTGGCTGAGATCTATTGTGAGTTTTCTTTAAAATGATGACATAAGTGAACTTTAAAAAATAATAAAATAAAAACATAACCACCAGTTTGTTAAATATCACTATTCTCATTACTGTAGTTGAAGGTCTGTCAGTAATTCTATTATAAATGCTTATTTTTCTAAGGCTTATGCAGTTTAGCTATGAAAATTCTCTTTGAGGTGAGACTTGGCAGCTAAAGGTTCAGCGTGTGACTGCAGTTATTTTTTGCTGTTGTTTCACTGAGTATTCTGAATTTGTTAAAAAATTAGTTGTCAAAGTTATAAGTAGAAAACAATTTTGGAAAGTGCAGTGGATGATTAAATCTACAGTCTCGTAAGATTTTGGGTTTTGACTATGTCGATAATAACTCCACACCCTACAATGATTCTGAGAGAGATGTATTTTTATTTCAGCTTTGTAGATGGGTAACCAAGAACACTGAGAGATCAAATGGATTGGGAAAAAGCATCAGTGGGAAGAAGTGGTGTTTTTCCAAGGTTTTGCCTTTGTCTCCATTTTTAACCTCCAAATGATATCTGTAAAGGAATGTTGACCCAACACACTGTTGCTCATGCTGCAAACTATTAATAATATTATTCATAAAAGAAAATACAGGATTTTTCATGTATTCAGACTTGAAATCTGTACATTTTCATTTTTGGCATTATGAAAAAAGTGCCACAGCTTCTTTTTATATAATGATGAAAGAACTTACCAGGAATTGCAGTCAATTCTGTCTTATGCAGAAAAGATTAAGAGGTCAGCTGGTCACAGCTCTAGATTTCCATGTGATAATGGGGTGTTATAAATAAATTTATAACAACTTGTTATAAAGAGATTTCATGATATCTGTCATTCAGTTGTGGTGGCTGGCAGGCCACTGTCCCACACTGCCCACCTTGTCCCTTGGCTGGAAGGTGCCCATCCTGCAGCAGAAGCAAGAGACCAAAGACCATATCTACTTCTCACAGCCCACAGTCTATAGCAAACTGATGTAGCAGCACTTCATACCACTAAGCTCTGAATGGTGTTGGCTTCTCTGTCCACCTGTGCTCCCAAGGCAACGGCCCCTGGCAGGGTGATGGGGCAGCCAGTCAGGGAAGGTGACCTCCAGCAGCAGGGAGGGAGGGATTGCTGGAGTCACTTACCTCTGGCACAGACAACACTGCAGGTGGTAGGTAACCTGCTCAGCCACCATGCAATATGTGACAGGAGCCATAAATGAAAGCCCATCAGTGAATTTGGATTGTTTGAAAGGTGTCTGTATTTAACAGAGGTAATTAGCAGATTGTTTTTTCCATCAGGCCTTGTGGTGAGCTCTGTGATGCTGAAAGCTCAAAAACTGATTCATCTTTTTCATAGAAAGAAAATAAATAGCTGTATTTAAAAATACAACTGAAGTAGGCTACAAATTTACTCAATATGCAGAGTGTGGGGAAAACGCAGAAGATGTTTGTTGTGGTTTAAACCCAGTTTCTACTCCCCTCCCCTTTTTCCCCCCCTAACCCCCCCTTCCTCCCTGCTCCCAGAGGGATGGGGAAGAGAATCGAATGAATGTAACTCCCACAGGTTAAGATAAGAACAGCCCAGTAACTAAGGTATAACACAAATCACTGCTGCTGCCAACAATAATAATAATGATAAGAAAAATAACAAGGGAAGAAAGTACGATACCACCCGCCGAAAACGAGCCCTACCGGGAAGTGTGTGTCCTTCTGGGTCCCCCTGAGTTACCTCCTGGGCATGACGTGCTGTGGTATGGAATACCTCTTTGGTCAGTTTGGGTCAGGTGTCCTGTCCCTGCTTCCTCCCGGCATCCCTGGCAGAGCATGAGACTCGTAAAGTCCTTGGTCAGAGTAAATATCAGTATTATCAGCACTGTTTCCAGGCCGAGTCAAAACACAGCTACACCAGTCACCAAAAAGAAGAAAAACCGACTGCCACTGCTGAACCCAGGACAATGTTCTTATGAATTTCTGCTGGTTTTTATTCCGTAAGACAGTTTGGTCCATGTTATCCTCACCAATATATAAGGAAAGAGGGATCTTTCTTTTTCTACATACATCCTCAATAATTCTTAGACCGGATGTAGTCATGATCTAGCACATCAGGTATAACAAACTAGAGAAGGAACCATGTTTTTCCCCTACACTTTTAAAGTTGAGATTAACTTTCTGTTCTTTAGAGAAAATAACAAGGTTTTGGTGGGTTTCTTTGTGTGTTACCTGTGTGTCAGATTAGTATGTCCTGATGTTTGGCTCAGTATGAAAATGGAATAAAAATAAGAACAGTTGCCTAATATTTCTTTTTGCTTGAATCTCTTTTCATCTGCCTGGAAATGTAAAGAGACAATAAAAAGTGGATATAAATCATGTAAAGGGATAAGATATGTATATATGAAAATACACATATAATTATTATTAGCAGTTGCAGTTATAGCACTATGGAGTGATCTAGAAGCTGGGTAAACCAGGGTCTGGATACGTGCTTTTCCAGCAGTAAAACGAGGAAATGAACTGGAAATCTTGTGTTGCTTCTAGCGCCACCTGAATTCTTGATAGTCTGTGATATGTATAGGTTTCCAGAGGAGTTTAAATACTAGAGCTGAGATTAATGTCATTAATGAGGAGGCTACTTAGCTGACACATGAGCTAGGCAGGCTCTGGGGAGGCTTGTAGTCTTTTTTTGAGAGAGGTAAAAAATCCAAATCAAGTAAGTAAAAAACAAGAAACCCATCTAAGAAGATAGTAGCAATTCATGAGCTACTACTGCTCACCGCATCTGCTGTTAAGTAGCCTAAGGGAAACCCTCCAAGCAGACTGCAGCTTCCAGATTTTTAGAGATCTAGGCAATTCATTTTGCCTTTTCACACCTCCTCCTCCCCCTAAATTTAGCCACTGGAAAGGACTGTTCATTTATTCCGTGTTGCAGTAGTATATTACTATTACTATTATTACTATTACTGAATTATTAGTGCTAGGGAAGTGCTACAAAGACACAGTACAGCGGTAGTAACATGTCCCAGTTCTGTCAAGCTGCTTATTCAGATGCCTAACTGTGTGCAGCATAACACCAAAAAGGTAAATAGAAGGCAGCGAGAGAAGAACAACTAGAGGTGAATATGTCTGATTTCATGGAGAGGGACATGGACTGACCCAAGTGTTCGACTCACACTCTATTACCCAGATCACATCCAGGTACTGTATCTTTTTGTTGATAAAGTCCCTGCTGATTAAGCAACATATATGATAAACAATTGGTTAAAATTACTTCAGTCTTTTTTTTTTTTTTTTTAGCTATCTTTTTAAATGAGATACATGGTATAAAAAGAGAGATTTACTAATATTTGTGATAGGTCTTGCAAGGTAAAAGGAATCTTTCATGAACAAAAATAACTAGGAATAGGATAAAACAGCAGCAATATGATGAGTAGCTTGAATGAATGCAGATAAAGCACTACTGTGCTGAATAGCAGCATAGCACAGCTTTTGCTGAAAGAACAGACTGGAATGCCTCCTGTTTTGCATCATTACAGTGCAGCAGTATGTACTTATACATGCCATTAATTCATATAGGCTTTTGGCCCCCAAAAAGCCAAATGTTAGAATAAGCTGTCTACTCACCCTGTCTGTAAATCGAAAAGTGGCTGAAATGATTACACTTGATCTGCAGCCATATTCTACTGGAAGGTCTATTGGTTTGCAAAGGCTCTCAGAGCACATTAATCAGAGTTCTCTCCCAAGCCAGATATGCTTAGCTGCCATTTCTGTGCCTCGTATTTTCACCAGTTTGATCTTACAGTAAGGTGTCATTAGGCAAGGAATTGAGTAGACGTATTTTAGCACTGATACACAGAAAAAAATATCAAACTGCAAACTCATTGTCCACAATACTGGGGGCAGAGCATGGCTTTGGGGGAATAGCACAGCATTTGCATCTTTATTTGAAGCATTACTATCTAAAAACATGAAGTCCATTATTTATATATATTTTCTATTCTAAAAATATTTATATCTAATGATTTTGTCAGAATACTCACTAGACAATGTTTTTGTGCACTTGGCTAAAACGCAGGGTTTGCAATGCCCAGTGGAAAGAAAACCAAATACACTCAGTCACTGTTTGAAGCAAGTGTGTTACTTCAGGGATTTGGTAAGTAACAAAAAGTTTTGGAAAGAAAATATGGCACATACTATTAAGTTTTGGTTTTGAAAACTGGTTGTTAGTTGTTGGCTTCTTATGCACATCTTACTTGATCTTTTCTTTCACTGGTAACACTAACATGATGTTTTCAGTTGTATATTGATTGCTCTCCTCTGCATGTTGTATATAAAAACTCACTCAGGTATACCAACTTCCACAAGATCAGAGCTAAAGGCTGAGACATCTGAAAAGAGAATATAATCAGATATCATTATTTGAATAAATAGTGGAGAATTTCAAGAACTGTGTACAGATTCTGTGAAGAAAAGGCAGAATATAGAGCCCCTGTAGAAGCTTATGTTAACTGTATGCATGAATTTGTGTCTACAGTAATAATCTTAGCTAAAGAGCCTGTGCAGTCATTGAGCAGGTTTTATATATGAGCTTCCACATGCGTCCATTCCCATATTAAACTCTTAGACATCCTTTGCAGAAAACTTTTTATACAATTCCTAAACTGGGGTTTGAGAAAATAGGTTGTAACTGGTTCCAGTATCTAACAAAGCTGCACATAAAAAAGGTCTTGAAGCAGCACAAATCCTATATGTGCCATTCGTATGAGGCTGGTCATGGAAAAATGGCTGCTCACTCTATACAGGCACACCAATGTGGTTAGGAAAGCAGTATAGCACATTAGTATGGCCCTGCCACATATTTCTACTGAGAGGAGCAAACAGCTTTACTTTTTCCAGAGCTCCCAGAGAGTCCCTGTCAGTACATACTCCTTGGTGCTTCTGGTAGAGGGTGTGGGGCCAGCTTGGGCATCTCTGTACCAGGGCACTAGACACCCTAAATGTAAGATGAGAAACAACAGATGGTTACAAACAGGCGGAGGAACCTAAGTAACAATTAGATGCTATTGATCAGTATGACGACAGTTCTCACAACACAGTGACATGTTCTAGGGTTTTATTCAATCTGCTTTAACTGCGGTTCAAATTTTTGCTGCTTCTTTTGAACTGCTGTTCCAGGGGTGAATTTGCTAGGGTGAATATGGAAGGAAGAGTTAGATATATTTTGTCCTCACCCTGAGTACTGAAAAGGATGTAACATGTGATTTTACATTGTGAGATGGAACCACACAGGGTACATAGCCCCACTTAACGGCTCTTGTGAAAGTGGGTATATGTGAGGCTGGCAAAAAACAGGAGCAAAATAGGCTGCTGTTGAGAAGAGAATCAGATGTTACTGACCACAGAATCGTTACCTTCACCTCTTTCCGTCATCCAAAGTGCAGTATTTATTTCTTTTTTTTGGTGTTCAGGAACTTCAGATATTTGTAGACTGCTATCTTGTTGGTACCTTAGTCATCTCTTAATGGAAGTGAATATACATATACTTTTTCCCTGAAAAATAGTCTTCATATTCAGATACTGTTGCTGCTCTTCCAGAGTTCACACCTCACCATCTCATGAATGTTTTCCTGCTAACGCAGTGCCCATAACAGTGTGAGACTCTGGCTGGTTGTCAACCTGTAAATTCTTGGTTTTTTGTTTTGTTTTTAAGTGCTTGAATGCTTCTAGTGTGTAAAAGCAAGAATAAGAGCCTCCCCCTTGTTTGCCTGAAGTTAGAGAAGAGATTCCATTATGTTTATATTATTGTTGTGGAAAAGGCTAAGCATTTTTTGAAATGGATGTTATTGCTCATGGTCAGGTATAGGATACTTCAATAGATGGCTTGCAGGCCAGAGCCAGCATAGTCATTCCTCTCTATGTTCATCAGCTCTGTAGAAAAGGCTGACTCCCTGTTATGTGAAGCTGATGCATGGGCAGCACAAAATGGGCTTGTCTTTTTTTTTTTTCTTTCCTCTGCCATTTTGCTTTGCCAATTAATGTCTGACTCTATCATTGAATATTCATGCTTTGGATTGTTTTTCAACAAATGTGTTGGGAATTGTGTCTTTCCAGTCCAAACCTCATTTTGTTACAGTGTTTTTGCCTATGCTTTAATCTCTCAGGATGCCTTTGTATTATTTGTCTTTGTTCTTACTGATACTTCCAGCTCCTCCTAAATTACTATTGTTAACTCATTATGATAGTGAATTCATTAAGATCATTACTTCTTTCAGATTATTACTGAAGATGTTAAGCAAGACAAAACTATTCTCTTTCCTTGGGTAAACCTCCCAGAACACCTCTCATCAGTGCACTATGCTGCCTTTTCCTTGTAGTTGCTTTTCAACCCACCAAACCCTCTTCTCTAGGATTACATGAATCCATTTTTAAACTCTAATATCGTGAGATGCAGCTTCAAGGGTATAATGAAATCCATGTAGGTTGGCTGTGTCCCACTGCCAATAGCTCCATCCAACAAATATGTATTAGCTTGAAGTTGAAGGGATTCCTCAAGTGAATAAATTTAAACATGTACTTCCAGGATTAAAACCTTATTAGTATTTTTAATTTTTATTTTTTTCAAAGGAGATCTAATTAGTCTAGGAAAAGTATTCATGGACTCAGAGCTCTTAGCAACTTTCCTTATAAATCCACCTTTGCTATTCCCCCCCCCCCCCCTTTCTTTTTTAAAAGAGAACTTGGTATATTTTTTTTTTGGCCAAATTCCTTAAAGCAATTTCTGAATCCCCAAAATGCTGCCGGCTTTCCTAAGGCAATGATTACAAGAACGACATCATTTAAACTTAGGACTCAAGGATCCAGGACAGTTCTTTGCCTCAGCCTTCTCTCAAAAGAACCAGACCCTGCCCATTTGTTGCTCACTTGTACTCCAACTCTCTGTTCTGCATTACGTATTAAAAGTTAAATTGCAAACATAGCACATGTTCATGAGAACTGGGTTCAGACTGTCTCTCATGGGGTGTTTAATGGCAACAGTGCTGGGTTTTATATCCATGGGCATCTTTTCCAGGCTTGATAGCTTCAGTACCTTGTTACCTTCGAACCCAGACTGACCTCACTGGGGACTGTGTTACTGCAGTGTTTATATGACATTATCACAAGGAAAGTGTATTCTTTCCAGTTCTATACTCTGTCTCATTATGTAAATCATTATGATTTATAGGTTATGCAATGATTACCCAAACTTTTCTAGCAGTCTGTAAAATGTTAGATGACTTGGTTTTTCTCACAGTTAAAAAAATTAACAAAACCTGTAAAGACCAGAACCATAGCAAGAAATTGTGTTAGTTGGTTTATATTATATCTTAACTCCAATCACAAAATGTAAGAACCTTAGCTTTCTGTAAACTGACTTGGATCCAACTATTCATCTCTGGACCCGGCCTATGACGTGGTTTGGTGGAACATGGGTGACATGGTTTAGTGCAAGGTGTTCCTGCCCATGGCAGGTGGTTGGAACTAGATGATCTTAAGGTCCT